>JASAMX010000096.1:0-16419 GCA_030248175.1 Microlaimidae sp. YZB2_3
GGTTAATTGGGCGCACCCACCATCGCCGATTTTCATTTTTTTGACGCCGCCTTCGAATAACTAAGCTTAATGCTGTAATGTTAGCTGAAATTGCGGCCAAATAGGACATTTTTCGGATATAATAGTCAGCACAACCTTTTAACACTGTTTAAAATCGAAAAAATACACTATCGCCTATCGCAATTTTCTTTCAGTGTGAACTGAACGGCACTATCGCCTATCGCCTTCGCCTGTCACCTATCGCCTTTCTCCTATCGCCTATCGCCTTTCGCAGCAGTGTGAACCGGGCTTAAGTTTTTAAATGAAATTGTGCAAGAAAATACGTAACATTTCTAACGCGCGCAACTTTCTGTGAATACCACTGATTTCTTGCGCAGAGATTTTTCTTGCTGTCAATACTCGTTTTTTTGTGTAGTGCTTTTCACGCAAAAGTGGAAAAAACACTAAAACTGTATTAAAAATTGCGTTAAGAATTAATTTGAAAAAAACAACAATGCACCTATGAAACAGAAGAAAATGGCAGGTTTTCAGTATTAAAGTCGCACTAATTCAAATTTTCAGCAAATTTTTTGTTTAAAAATTAGGTTTTCACCATTTTTGGGTTATATATAAAATTATGCTTACTTTAATTAAAAGTAAAATTACAAAAACCATAACCAAATTAGCAATTTTAAAAAAAAATATAGCTCAAAGATAATTTTTACTGGAATTTCTATTTAAATACCTATCACTTTTACTGGTATTCATAAAATTTTGGACCGGGTTTATACAAACTGGGTCCGTAACTTTTGGCAAGAAAACTCTGGAACGGGTGTTACACCTTTTAGACTGTGTCCAGTATTTAATTTCGTTAATTTTCGACACATAATAATTAATTTTTAATCAAATTTGATTCTGAAACTTTTTCCAAATTAAATACAAACAGTTCATACTAATTTCTTATTTAAAAAATTCAAGTTTGGTGTCTTTTGGGCTATATAAAAATATTAAACTTGCTAAAAAAAGTGGACTGATTTCGCAGGGTTTTCCTGCCGAATCAAGCGGATCCAGTTCGAATACACCCTACACAAAATTTACGGATACCAGTGTAGTTTTAGCAATAAATTTAAAAATGCTAAAATAAAAACAAGAAATCAACTTGAATTTTTTTATTTAAAAAAAATGTTTTAAGATCACTAATTTTTAAAACAGTTTTAATAACACCTAAAAATAAAAGTAAGAATATAATATAATCCAAACAAATGTCCTGTTGTACAATAAACTTTCATAGAAAAACTCACACATGAGCGAATTTAATAGTAATAATTATTACCGATTTCTGCTAAATTTTTGGACGCAGTGATTTTGTAAACGTCTAAAAAAATCAAGCGAGTTTGGTATACTTATTTTTTTATTTCTGTGCGGTTGCTTTTAAAAACATCTTTCTATTTTGTATGGGAAAACATGTTATTTTGTATGGAGTGGTGCTGAACAAGAAGACCCTCAGCAAATTTAACAGATGTTATCATTTTTCTGGAAAACAGTATCAAGTGTCATCCTGTCAAGCTTTGGCTTCCTTGCGGGTTTACGACGTCAACAATCAAAAAACGGTAATTTGCGTCAACAACAGCTAACAGCACGACGCCGAAAAAACCTTTGTAATTGTAGAAATCTGATCCTCGTTGTAACGGTTTTTGAATATTAATGTGTTTTCCGTCCATTGCGCCGATGCAATGTGGTAATTGCCACCGAGTCTCAAAGTCGCTTGCCACAGCTTTCCATTCAGCTTCAGACGAAGGAACTTTTAAATACAGTGGCCAAAGAGCCGTCCAAAGCGCATCAAGTGTTTCTGGAATAACTTGGCAGACGGTTGATCGTGCGATTCTGTAGCTAAACGCAATAGTTTGTTGCGAATCTCCTGTTGATAAGTATCGTAGAGTCAAAGCTAAACGTTCTCCGGGTGAAATGCAATCACGAAAGTTTGTATCCTGCTTTTGCAAATAAGGTCCAACCAAAGAAAGAAGCTCGTCAAACTTTGCGGGCGTCATACGAAAGTAATCAAAAAAATATTCAGTGTCTTTAAGGCGCATTTCTTGAATTAGTGAATGATATTCTCCTTGTTGAACTCTATTTTGGTTAATTGGGCGCACCCACCATCGCCGATTTTCATTTTTTTGACGCCGCCTTCGAATAACTAAGCTTAATGCTGTAATGTTAGCTGAAATTGCGGCTAAATAGGACATTTTTCGGATATAATAGTCAGCACAACCTTTTAACACTGTTTAAAATCGAAAAAATACACTATCGCCTATCGCAATTTTTTTTCAGTGTGAACTGAACGGCCCTATCGCCTGTCACCTATCGCCTTTCTCCTATCGCCTATCACCTATCGCAGCAGTGTGAACCGGGCTTAAGTTTTTAAATGAAATTGTGCAAGAAAATACGTAACATTTCTACCGCGCGCAACTTTCTGTGAATATACCACTGACTTCTTACGCAGAGATTTTTCTTGCTGTCAATACTCGTTTTTTTGTGTAGTGCTTTTCACGCAAAAGTGGAAAAAACACTAACACTGTAGTAAAATTTGCGTTAAGAATTAATTTGAAAAAACAACAGTGCACCTATGAAACAGAAGAAAATGGCGGGTTTTTAGTATTAAAGTCGCACTAATTCAAATTTTCAGCAAATTTTTTTGTTTAAAAATTAGGTTTTCACCATTTTTGGGTTATATATAAAATTATGCTTATTTTAATTAAAGATAAAATTACAAAAACCATAACCAAATTAGCAGTTTTTTTTAAAAATATAGCTCAAAGATAATTTTTACTGGAATTTCTATTTAAATACCTATCACTTTTACTGGTATTCATAAAATTTTGGACCGGGTTTATACAAACTGGGTCCGTAACTTTTGGCAAAAAAACTCTGGAACGGGTGTTAGTTACACCTTTTAGACTGTGTCCACGTCCAGTTTTATTTTATGTTAGTTTTATAGTAGTGATTTGTTAAAAATTGTAATTGTGTTTGCATTAAAACAGAGGTCTTATCATTATTCCTTATAAGTTTTGCACTACATTTTTCTTCTATGCCTTGTTTGTTGTATAATTTTATATTTTATTTTTATCCAGTAAATTAAGTTTGTTCTATAAATAATCAGCTCATGTGAGCATTTCAATATAAGATTTCAATGTTTGAGTTTTGTCGCCAATCCGCATCATTTTTGTATGGACTATAGTTCATAGCTTTTTAGGTATACCCAAAATTCAAATTCAAATGAAATGTTTAATTCGTTTAAAATGTGGTATTCTTACCATTTCAATAGTGAACGTATCAGAAACCGGGTCATGATTTCAGTCACGATGGGAAATATTTAAAAATTTTCTTTTATTTTTTCCTTATTATATTTTTACTTTACTATTTTTCTAATTTTTGCTATATTGTATGTAAACAATTATTGGTATTTTTTTCTAACTAAACGTGCTGAAACGTGATTGAGGCAACTCAAAAAATTTTCAGGCAAGCATATTTCGCTAACGGTGGTGGTTAATTTGTACAAAAAATATATTAGTGTCTAAATTATACTGTTAGATATATATTGATAAAATTATCGTTTAAACCAAGCGTACCGTTAGCGAGATATGCTCACCTCAAAATTGTTTTAAACCCGATCATTTTTGAACGAACCGTCTTTGTTATGCTAGTAAGTTACTTTTTGAAAAAAAACACTAATAATGAAAATCATAAAAAAAAGTTTTCTGGATTAGTCATCTTTGTTAAAAAAATAGATGTTATATGTCATTCTAAAAAAAATCAAATAATATTCTTTGAAAAACGACAAAATAAAATTATATGAACCAGTTTTTCTATGCATGATAACAGATAACAAGGTTAAAAAAGCTATAATCAGCGGCAATAAAAAAACAAAACAAAATAATATTTTTGCTTGTATTATATTTGAACAAAATACACAGAACTAGTATCAAAAAGTTGACAGGCCATATTCTTTCCGCCAAATCAAAAACCCATACTTTTGTGTAGCAGAAAATTCTTTGTGTTTTTCGAAAATAATTGTTACAAAATTAATTTTGGGTATTACCCTCAGACTAATATAACCTAAAATAAAACCAAAAGCGATGAATTTACTAAACACCAAAAATTCTACCTGTATGAATACCGACGCGAATTTTAATGGATTCGGTTGGATCTTGTGGATTTTTGAATTCTTGCAGAGCGTGCAGCAAACTTAAAGACATGTTGCAGATTTCGCTACTGTGTGCGGCTCCATTTCTGTAGGGCAGACCGGATGCTACCATGTATGAATCATTGATTGTCTCAACCTAATATAAAGAATAAAACAATATTTACTTGAAACTTTCTAATGTTTTAAAATATGATGTCAAATGGCTGAGGCTGCACCTGTAGTTGTTTGGCTTACCACTTTTTGTAAGACTAACACTTGCCTTTTTGGTGTTAGAACCGTGGATAAAAATGGCATAGAAATTTTTTTAAACTATTTGCAGGAATACTGCTCTGTGCATTTTTTATAAAATTAGCTTGTAATAACTCTCATAAAGTGTTTTTTTTATTTTGCATGTTGTTTTTTTTCTCTGAGATTATTAATGTTATTCCTATTTGCACGTGTAAATGTCCTAATAAATGACTTGTGCATTGTGACAATTAATAAATAAATATCCAGCATTCACTACAATATTTACCACTATTGAATGTGGTTGTAGTAATTATCGTGCAGAATGTTTACAATTTATATACACTTACATTTTTAAATTTAGAGAAATGTGAGTGGTTTAAGTGCGAAGTGTTTATATATTATTAAATTTAATAAACGAACTATTATGCACAGATAATTATGTTCAGATTGCAAAAAAAACAATGATAAGCAAAACTTTACTATAATAAATTACTTTGTAAACGTTGTAGTTGTCCAACACATTATCAAACAATTGGTATATTCCATTTAGCAAATCAACGATCTGAAAAATAAATTATAATATATTTTTGTGATTTTTAAAAAAAATTAATTCTGACGACATTAATTTATCAGAATGCGTTACTATTTTAATTTTTTTGAAAACTATTTTTAATGAATTACTTCATATTATTATTACTAACATATTGAAGTTTATCTATATATAAATAGACGTAATGTGTGTGTGTGTGTGTGTGTGTGTGTGTGTGTGTGTGTGTGTGTGTGTGTGTGTGTGTGTGTGTGTGTGTGTGTGTGTGTGTGTGTGTGTGTGTGTGTGTGTGTGTGTGTGTGTGTGTGTGTGTGTGTGTGTGTGTGTGTGTGTGTGTGTGTGTGTGTGTGTGTTTGTGTGTGTGTGTTTATGTATGTGTCTGTGTCTGTGCCTGTGTGTGTATGGGTGTGTGTGTGTATGGGTGTGTGTGTGTGTGTATGTGTGTGTGTGTTTGTGTGTGTGTGTGTGTGTGTGTGCGTGTGTGTGTGTGTGTGTGTGTATGAATCTGTCTGTGTGTGTTCCCTAACTCCTCCCTAACCACCCAACGAATTAAGGTAAATGAGGTATCGTTGGAAAGCTTATACCCCAGGGAAAAGGGTTTTAAATTTTGAAACAACTTACATGGACATCTTTATACTGGACAACGCGTTCTCACCAAAAGGGGAACCCTATGGATTTTGAAACTTAAAAAAATATTTTGACTCAGAATTGGCTCAAACTTATTGGAAAGAGTAATTAGGCAATGTAATTTTTGGAAAAATGAACATGGACATCTTTATACTAGACAACATTTTTTTTCATTAAAGAAGGGAATTACCTTGCTCACCAACCACAAAAAGGATTGGGCTAAATGAGATATCATTGCAAAGCTTACGGTCTGGAGAATGTCATAAAAAGGTTGAAATTTAAGAAAAAATTTGATTGGACATCTTTAGCCTGGACAAAACATTTTCACAAAAAGGGGAAACCTATGGATTTTGGAAAGTGAAAATTTTTTGTCTTTGAATTGGCTCGAACTTATTGATAAGAGTAATTATCCAATGTAAAACCAAAATGTCATGTTTTTTGCTAAGATTAACATGGACATCTTAAAGCTGGACAACTTTTTTTCACTAAAAATGAAACGACCTTCCTCCCCAACCAGCAAAAGGATTGGGCTAAATGAGATATCATTGCAAAGCTTACAGACAGGGGAATGTCATAAAGGGGTTGAAATCAAAAATAAATTGCATGGACATCTTTTGGTTGGACAAAACATTTTCACAAAAACAGGGCCCTATGGACTTTGAAAGTTGAAAACATTTTTATCTTCAAATTGGCTCAAACTTATTGATAAGAGTAATTTGCCAATGTGAAGCCAGAATATCATGTTTTTGGAAAAATGAATATGGACATCTTTATGCTGGACAACGTTTTTTTACTAAAAGGAGAAATGACCTTTCTCCTTAACCACAAAAAGGATTGAGCTAAATAAGATATCATTGCAAAGCTTGAATTTAAAGGAATGTCATAAAAGGGTTGAATTTAAAAAAAAATAAATAACAAGGACATCTTTATACTGGAAAACGTATTTTCACCAAAAGGGAGGACCCTTCTCCTCAACCACAACGAATTGGGCTAAATGAGGTATCATTTCAAAGCTTACAGTCTGGAGAATGGCATAAATGGGTTAAAATTTTAAAAAAATAACATGGACATTTTTATATTGAACAACATATTTTTACCAAAGATGAAAGAAGCTTCCTCCCCAACCACAGAAAAATTAGGATAAATGAGATATTATGGGAATAGTTCAGGGAGTTAATATCACAATCCATCATAAGGTGGTTGAAATTAGTAAAAAATTACATAGACATCTTTATGCTGGACAAAATATTTTCACCAAAAAAGGGAAAGACCCTTCTCCCCAACTAAAATTGGAGTGGGTAACTGAGGTATCACTGTAAAGCTTACAGTCACAGGAATGGCATAAAAGGGTTGAATTTTGAAAAAAAAAGAGTAAATGAATATAAAAAATGCGAAAAAAATTATTTGTCAGTCGTATGGCTGACACGGGCTACTTGTATATAAAATTGCTAAAGGGTAGCTTTTAATATCCACTTTCAGGGTTGTTTAATTGATTCTTAAAAATTTTACACAACATAAAAAATCTACTTCAAAAGGTGAGCATTGTGCCGCTATTTGGGCAAAACGGTGTACATCACTGAAATAAACTGTGACGGAATCAAAAATTTCAGGGTCGACTGGTTTTTTCTGCTGCAAAGACCGAGCCACACTTCTCGGCAACATTTGATAGAGCAGTTGGCGCGATCTTTTTTGTTCTTCCATTAATTGATTTGTTTTTTCTTTAATTTTTGCATCTTTTCGTTTATTCTGCAGCATATACCTAGGATATTAAAAAAATGTATAATTCTTGCCAAGGCAAAACCGTGGATTTAAAACTCAAAACTTTTAAACTTAATTTTAAAGCATGTTAGAAAAGTTATTTATTTACTAGATTTCATACTTTTGCTTGCTACTTTTATTGATTTTTTAAAGTACAATTGTATTGATAAATATAATACTGGGTTTTTTCAATTTTCAAACATAAAAATTGTTTTGAAATGTGAAATTTACTGGACTGACGACTATTTTTTTTTAAAATTTTTTGTAATTATGTTGACGTTAAATTAATTTGTTGGAAAAATTAAACTAAAATGAGTTTAAAACTCAAAGACAAGGTCCGTAAGTATACTTTTAATTAATTTCTGGGGTTATGGGCAAACCGTAGCTAATTACCAGAATATCAGAGGAGGACATATTAAGCAGACAGCACTTGCCAACCCTAGTGCTACTGAAAAATTAGTCATAGATGAACTTCCTTTTGATTCCACATAGTTTGTAAGTATACTCGATATATATGCCAGCATTTCATCAACCAAATCAATATAACTGGTCATCAGGTCGAAGTATTGCGCACTTAAAGTTTGGAGTTCAGTGCTATTCAACGGATCTTTATTAGTGATCATTTTGTCATATGTTGCAATATCATTTATCACCAATTCATAATTCAGTTTTTTCTCACTGTAAACATTCTTGAGATTAGCCAAGGAGCTCACGGTTATTGAAGAAAATAAGTAATTCGCTGAATTGTCTAATTCTAAATAATATTGTATTATGTTAGCATATTTTTCGGGTGAATAAATTGATTATTATTAGTTAAGATTTTAAACATTTTTGCGTGTAATTTATGGTTTCTGATTATAAATTGGACCTTAATACATTATTATTATATTTATTGTTATTAATATCATGAGACGCTATTTTAAACAGTTATTGCAAGAGATGATTTTTTTAAAATCTTTTTTAATAAAAAAATTTAATACTGACAATTTAAAAAATTTAATACTGACAATTTTTATTTTATTTAATTTTATTGTGCATGAAGAGGGTGAATAACCACAAAAATCACAGAGAAGTTGTAAATGCAAATTTTACGCCAAATTTTTTTGATTGAAGTACTTTTTTCAACGAGATAATACAAATTGGTGCCAATAGCTAGATTTGAAATGACAATTGGCGAGTTTAACTTCAAATCAAATTAACCAGTGGTACCGAATTTGCAATTTTATTTTTTTAAAAATCCATAGTTTTGATTTAATAATAATAATAATAATATTTTTTTGTTTTTTTTCTTATTGTTAAAGGTAAAATACTCATAGCTAAAATCGTGGGCGTGGTTTATTTTTCGCCATTTTTATAAGCAAGTGCCTTAAACGTACTAATTTATGCAACACTAGCGCTACCCTACATTTTAAATTGTGGCCCTACTAATTTCTAATTGTTATCCTACCTACATTTAATAATTGCTACTCCACATTTTAACGCACGCAGTGTAAAGTGAATCATTTCAACTTGTTTTCAACTTTTCTGTGAGAAATCAAGCACACACAGTTCAGTTTTGTTAAAATTACTATGTAGATTGTAACCTTTACGAAAAACCCCTATGTTTATAACATCTCATTTTTACGTATCTCATAGTTATTGAATAAATAGTAAAATTGACGCCACTAAAGACTTAGACGGAAGATTGCAGATCAAATCAATCAAATCAAATCAGTCACAAATCAACTTGATTTTTAGACTTTAATTTTTCAATTATATTTTTAATCAAAACATTTTTTAATTGTTAATTTTTTCAAAAATAACTAAAATATTATAAACTGTTATTCAAAATAATATTTATAATTGTCATAGCTATAATTTAATTTTAGTTTTGAAATTTTATATTGTTTATGAGTTTATATAGTTTATATGTTTAAAAATCAATATACCATAAAATATTCTTTCAGTATCTTGAGACGCAAATTTTCCATTAGCAAGATAATCTACACCCACAATTCGTTTTTGCTCTAAAAATTAATACTTTAAATGAATCAAAACACACAACAGTATTTTTCTTCATTCAAGCAGATTTGCACTTAAGCTAATTACATAGAAGCTTAAAAAATCAGGCAGTTTTTTTTTAAACATCTGTAATACTTTTACAAAAATTTTTTTACAATGAAACAATCTATAACAAATATCACGTAACAGCAATGGTTTGATCTTGCAAACAAAAATATAGACAAAAAATATAAACTTTTGATATGAATTTTTTGTTGGTCTTGAAAATAGATTTTTAAAAAAAGTATTCATTTCATAAAGACGTTTGTAAATTTTCATTTTACAAATTTCCGCCTATGTTTTGTATATTACACGATAGAGGATATAGATCGACAAGGCGAATTTTGATCGGCCAGCAGAAGTGAAATGACGTGACCGCGACCAATCAGCGCAGAGCAGTGCGCGGAGATGCTCCTCCGGGATTACAACTCGAAAAACCTTTATCGTGTATTTTACAAAAAATATGCAGAGATTTGTAAAATGAGAATTTAAAAAGGTTTTTATAAAACAGGCCCCTAGTATTATTTAAAAATTCTATTTTTTGATTTTAATAGCATTGTTTTAAAAATCAAAGGGTTAATTTTTCCTTTACGATTGTTTAGGTTTGTAAAAAATATAAGTCTATGTCTATGTAAAAAATCCATGTCTATCTATCTAAAAAACCTATGTCATCGAGCCAAATATCTCCAAAGCTACGCAGCTTCTTGGTCTTTCAAGAAAGGAATTATGTTTTATAATTGGACTTATAAATGGACATAATCACATTAAAGCACACTTAAAAAATATTGGAGTAGCATATGATGGACCCAATGCATATGATTTCGTTTTTTTTGTTTTTAAACGATTAATTTTTTTTTCAAACTTTATTAATTAGTTAAAGGGCAATTAAAAACACAGTACTAAGGAAGCCTGAAAATTTACTTATACATTAATTCAGGACTTTCATAAAACACAATTGATTTTTGCAAAAAATTAAATACCATAAATATCTTTAGCGCTCAGTATTGCGGTAAATAGTTGCACCGTGCGCCATAGCTTTCCGCTGTTTGTACCCAAAATAAACAAGTTCATTCTTTCCAACAGGTTGTTAATTTCACGGGTGTAAAATCTAAAAATAGACGTGATTATTATCTCCAGTGCAACAAAGCCTCAAACTTTAATTGAAGTCTAAAACCTCAAATTCCCAAATAAAAAAATCATACAGTAACAAAACGGCGTAGCAGTTTTAGTTTTTTACAACGAATTGGTTATCATTATTTGTTTTAAAAAACGTTCTTATTTTGCTATCAGTTTTTTTAAACTTTACATTTTTGGTAAGATTTTAAAGACCCATGCCGCTTTATCTAATATTGCCAGCTACAACCAAATTTTGCTCCATTTAGGAATTAAGGAAGTGGATAAGTGACTGACGTGCGATTTAGTATTTTGCTCTAAAATTTAAATTTAGATAGATGGGAAAAAGCATAATAAAATACCAGTGCTGTAATTTTTAAATAATCCAACGTCTTGTAAAAACGAAAGTTAATATGAATAGATTATAAAAGGCACACGCTGGTGAATGAATTATTGCAGCTGGTTACAGGCTACAGGTGAAATTGCAAAGGAAATATGCTGAATTATTTTTTTGTCAAAAAAGTTTAAAATATATAAAAGTGCTTCGCAATTTTTTTTTTCAAAACTTGCTTTATTTGACTTCAAACATTTTTTTCGGTAAAAACTGTTTTGAATAGTATAATCTAAGAAATTTAAACACAAGACATTTAGCCATTTATTTTAATTTAAAGTGACAAAAATTTGAGATAATTAATTACATCAATACACTAATTAGGAACCCAGACACAAATTTATATATTGCAAACATTATAAATTTAACAAAAGTAAACTATGAAACCACACAAAAAACTTCGTGAAAATGCAAAAATTGAAATTTAACTTACAAAGCCTTAAAATGCGTTTTATTTTAGATAAAGATAAATTAAGACTCACTAATTTTATTAAAAAAAAAACAAAAACAATAAGCAATTACATAAGAACTTTAGGGCAAGGTGTATTTTGCGTATCCAACAGAACTTCTCTTCGTTTATTGTTTATTCGCTGAATCAATTTTAATATCTAAAAAAAAAGAATGTTTAGAGAATCTTTTCACTAAAGAACGGTTAATTAAGTGCAGATAAACAATGATTTTATCTTAAAGCATACTTTAGCCAAACATTTTAATTGACTGATTCGCTCATGAAAATACAATGTCACGGTCACCACAGTAGCATGAGAATGAACTTATCTCAATCAGTTGAAGTTATTTAAGACTTGAATAGAGAAAAGAAGCGAAAAACCTAATAAACAAGTATCAAAACAAATACAAGGTAGAAAAAAGCAGCAAAACCTTTTTTGATAAACTAGAAGGTCAATAATAAAGTCAAATGTCTATTGAGATTATAAAAAGTAGTAGTGAGAAATCTAAAGTCTATCATAAATGTTGAAATTAGCAATTTTACGATTTACGTTCAAACACGCTTAAAGGTGCGGTGCGGAGTCAAATTTTTTGTCTTCGATTTTTATATTTTTTAAAAAAAACTTAATACCCGCCCCAATAGCCCCCAAAATTTTTTCAACAAAACATATCCAGTGGTTTAACAGTTATGACCACCCAAAAATGGCGTTTTTCCATAATTCTGTACCTCAAAGATTGCTTAATGGCTATAAAAATTTATATTACAAATTATCCACTCAAAGAAAGCAGATAATTTCTACTTTAATTTGATATATTGATTGTTAAAATTGGTGCAGTATTTGTCGAGATATTGCGTTTCTCGTACAAAAAACCCCCGATTTTTTCACTAAAATACAAAGTGACGGCAAAAATGGTGGGTAAAGTTCATCAACTGTCGTCATTTGGTTCCTCCGTGGGTTTCTTTTATCATGGGTTTTCGTGGAATCGTTGGTTTTTTTGTACGAAAAACGCAATGTTTGACAAATACTGCACCAATCTTAACAATCAAGGGTTCAAATTAAACTAAAAAGTAGCCGCTTTCTTTGAAAGCAAAATTTGTAACTTAAATCGTCATACCCATTCAGCAATTGTTTACGTACAGAATTGTCGAAAAACGCCATTTTTGGGGGTCATAACTCCTGACCCACTGGAGCTATTTTCATGAAAAAAATTTTGTGGGCTTTGGGGGCAGGGGTAAGGTTTTCACAAGAAATTATCAAAATCGAAGACAAAATATTTGATTCAGCACCGCACCTTTTAGACAAATGGTTAGCGTTAACTGAAATATAAAATTGTTCTTTAATGTACAATTTTCAAGTTATCTTAATTTTAAAAAACCACATCCTCCCAGACAGATAAAAATCAAGTGATATGTTTTTAAGGTATTTTATAAGTATGAAGCTGTCTGCCAAACGCAAAGCAGACAAAAAATGTGTTAAATCTTAACAGCTGTAGGACTACAATTGCTACTTATAACAAAATATTTACGCCAAAAATATGCATCTTTTTGCGTTTAACTGATTATTATGGTTGATTTAGATGCTATGAAAAATAATATAAAAAGTACCTCTGTTTTCCATGCTTGAGTATCGGCTACAGCTTGAACTTTTTGAATTGATTCGTTAGTATTTTCATGAAAACTTAGAAGCTTTTTTTTCGTTTTAGGATCAACTCTTTAAATATAAATAAATAACATTAAAAAATAACAACGGCATGTTATTATCAAAAAAGAATTATATTAAAATTTCACTCCCTAAAAAACCTACGAAAACAATATGCTCAACTTTTACAACTGATTTTGTTTTGTTTTCTTGCATAACCCTCTTTTTTGTAGTGTTTTTTGTACGAAACTAATCAATAAATAAAAACTTTTTTTTGCTTTTTTTAAAATTTGGGCAAAAAATATAAAAGAATAATTGAAAAATATCAAATACATAATCCATAGTTTAACTACAAACTGGAACATTACAAACAAGATAAGAATATTATAATATGCGTATAAAAATATATACCCGCCTCCGCTTATGAATGTGCAACTCATTCCGCGTTCTCGTGCCAAAGAGTTCACAAGAACTTGAGTGTGTTGATTTTTGGCAATTCCGTCACCAATAATCCCAGACTCGGAAAAGCTGGTCTAAAACTTATTTTTTATATAATGTAGCATTGTATTTTTTATATGATAACATATGTAATATATTATGTAATTTTGTAGTAATCTATTATGGTTGTTATGTGATATTTTATTTAAATTTTGTTGTAATATAAGTATGTTATTGCATAAACGTACGTAACATTTACATAAATAAATTTATTCTATTCTAAAAACTATTATTTAATGAAGCATCCACCTTTACAATCGTAAAGCGCAGTTAATTTAAACCCGTTTTTGTATATTTGATTCTATCTTATTGTTTTGTGAATTTTTTTGCTGAACAAACTTAGAGTAAAGTTTGGAACTCGAAACAAAAATCGGTAACTATATATTGTATTTACTTCCAGTTATTTGTATCTGTTTATTCGGAAACTTAAAACCAAATGTGTAAGCTGCCCGTTGAAAATGAAGTCTTAACTTAAAGTTAGTTTTCTACACTCGTATTCTATGCTTCTATTTTTTTAGCTCATACCTAGTTCATACCAGGATAAGAATTCACAAGTGAAAAGTGACAACACGTTCACACCGCAGCAACAAATGACAATGTAACGGTGTAAACGCACCTGGAACGCGTTGCAATTTCTTATTTCGCTGTAAATCAATTAGGAGTCCGAAATTTTTGCCGACTATCAAGTAATTCTTACGCTTTATTTTTTTATCTGTTTTCATTCTTACCCGCCACCTAATAAAGTTGTATGTTTTTTTCTAATAAAAAAGGCCTGATTTTTATACCAAAAAAACCGGACTTTTAGAAATTAAGGAGCCAAAAAAGTGAACCCTCAGCAAAGGAAATAAGAAGAGAAAAAAAATAAACCTTGCTATCATTTGACACAAATTCTACAAATGATAAAAAATATAACTAACTTCTAGCAATTATGTTTAAAGAAATTAAATTTATAATTTTTACAACAAAATAAAACAAATATATTTTAAAAATAAACTTACATAACCCATAAGTACACTAATAGCTCCAGTCCCAAGTAGAGCAGCTATTGGTGGTGCTGCAATTATAATTAATCTTAAGATCTCAACGTGGATTTTAGCACTTCTAGCTTCACCTAAATAATTATAATTATAATTTTTCTTTTTACCTCTGAGAAGGCAAACCAAATTTATGGCATTATAAAGTAAGCAAAATTCTTAAAAAAATTCCATAAATATTTTTTTAAACACGATAATCTTATAGGCATCTATATTACCAAAAGAATTATCAAACATGCGTTTTTTGATTCACAAACTGGCCTTGAAAGATGCTCTAAAAGTGGAGCAGGAAAAAGAAGCAATTTTTTCCCGGGCGTATGTTTACGTAGACAAGATCTGTCTAATCTTATCTGACTAGTCTAAGATAGACTCTATGTTAACCATAGGAAAATTGTATTTGGTTTTGCCAGCTGCCCACTGAAAAAATTCTACTATATCATAATGATTTGTTAACACGTTGAGCTAATGACACAGCAATGTTGCATTTTTTCTTAGTCTGATGAAATCTCAACTGAAAAAATTATACTCACAGCAATCTTTGACAAGCGCGAAATTGCTATTTTTTTCTTTTAGAATGTTATATTTATATATGTAAAAAATAACTATAAATTTGAAAAAGTGGCGATTTCGCGCTTGTCAAAGATTAAAAAAAAGAATTACGAAACTTATTTAGAAACCACTTTTAGGTTCTTTTTATCGATTTATTGATCACAATAAAAAATTGAAAAAATAGAAAAATAAAAACTCCTGACCGTACAATAACAGCTTTTTGGCAGCAATAATGATTGTACAGAACAGACAACCGCCTGCTCCTCATAAAAACTGCACTGTAACAGCAGAAGCAGGGGCCTATTTCATAAAGACGTTTGTAAATTTTCATTTTACAAATCTCCGCCTATTTTTTGTAAATTAAATGATAGAGGATATATGACACGACGAATATTGATCGGTCAGCGGAGATGAAATGACGTGGCGACGACCAATCAGCGCAGAGCAGTGCGCGGAGATGCTCCCCCTGGATTACAAGTCGAAAAACCTTTATTGTGTATTAAAAATAGGTGGAGATTTGTAAAATGAGAATTTACAAAGGTTTTTATGAAACAGGCCCCAGTGCTCGGTTTCTAATTGGTGGCGGAAGACGCATCAGTTCCCAGCGCCATCAAAAGTTGTGTAATGTTTAATTTTGATCAATCAGTAACGAAGGAGAAATATCAATTTTAAGAGTTGAGCGTTGGAATAATAATAAGAAGAAGAAGAAAAAGAAGATGAAGGTTATGAATTTCAAAATTTACTTACGTTCTCTAATAATAATTGGCACGGCGCTGCGGGACTAAATCGCCCCGTGGCGCTCCCGCGCCATTCATGAATAGTAAACAAAATCTGATTGTTTTTTTAAAGAATAAAATTCATTTAAATAGTTATTGAAAATTTTAATTTGAATGGCTTTGTTAATTTATAGGGGACATGAGAGGCCAAAAAAACAAATTATTAATCTTGGCAAAACAGTAATTACTTTGGCAAATATTGAAGTAATTTTTAAACCTAAACTATTAATTTATTTGTATTTAAACAAACAATACAGCGGTGTTGTCAGAATATTATATTTTATTCATTGTTATTTTTATTTAAAAATTTTATTATTTATCAAATAAAAAAAAAATTAAAAAATTTAGGAGCACCATTGTATTGATCTCTAAAATAAATTTCGTGACTTTCGGGTATAAAATTTCAGATTTTAATGGTAATATTAAAATTATAAATATAATAAAAATTCATAATGTAACATTTTCAGTTTATGTTTTAATTCGACTTACCCATAAACGATCCAACAAAACGTTAATACTCATTCAAAAATTTTATGACTTAGTAAAAGTTTTTAAGCCATGAGAGCATATGCTGGAACCAAGTACGTGACA
>JASAMX010000099.1:5000-12360 GCA_030248175.1 Microlaimidae sp. YZB2_3
GCTAATTTTCCCCAAAACATGTACTCAGGGGTTTTCGGAAGTCCTGATGACGAATCCGACCTCCATTTTTTTAATTTGACTCCCGGGGGCACTTGGGGGGTTGCGACCCCCTCCCTTGGGGGGCATTCTGACTATATAGCGGTTTTACCTTAAAACCACCTCAAAACACGTACTCGGAGTTGAATACAGTATTGAACAATGAACGCTTTTTTTAATTAAAAAGTTAAAAACTAAAAAAAAAACATTTTGTGAGGTTAAAAATATTGCCCAGGGGGACTCGAACCGAGTTCGACTTTGACGCCCAGGATTCCGAGTTCGACGCTCTAACCACTTGGCCACTATTCCGTCTGAGATCGTCGCTCAAAAGGGCCTTTTAAACAAACGTTTCTAAATGTAGTTTACTGACGTCAAATCAAAAAATATAAATGAAAGTTTAGTCATTTGATAGAAATTAGTTTGTTCCCAACTTTTAACACAGCAGTTGGACCATAATTCTGAGCCAGTTTTTAAGTTTTTAACGAAATCTCTACTATCACTTCTTTTTATTTTTTATTCCTACAATTTTAACAATTTTAGCAATAAAACGAAATTAAAAAACTTCAATAGTAGGGATATCGCTGAAAATTTTTGTGGGTATGTACATTTGGTGTATCTAACTTGAGTTAAATTTTTATTATGTAATATTAACTCTGGTTCTGTTAAATTGGGAAAAACTGTTTTAAAATGCCTTTTTTCAACGAAGCATATCTCGGCGTGAAATAGTCCACCAAAAATGTTAAGGATACCGAAGTGACCGGAAAAAAATACCCTTTCTTCCAACATATAGTTTGGTTCTGTCTGTCATTTACGGCACGAGTTATACGCAAAAAATCACAGGTCATCCTAACTGTATCGTTCCACCTTAAAGTTGTTTAAAGTTTTAGATATAACAATATTTTGCTCTAAAAGATTCCAATATTTGCATACTCGGTTGGAAAAGAAAAACTTATGCGCGTCTAGTTTTGAATTAGGAATAATTAATCTAATTTTTCCGTGTAGTAATACCAATCTAAATTTTTCGTGTAGTAATACCTATAATATATTCCGTTGTGACCGCAAAATCAGGCAGGGAGACGGGGTCCTAATATTAACACAGTCTTATCTTAAAGTGTGCGCTGTTACTGTTGATTGCAAATATGAAGGCTTAGAAAGCGTAGCAGTCTATATTTTTGGTAGTTACAATACTCTGAGAATAGTGTGCCAATACAGATCACCCAGTTTTATTTCACGTGAACTAAAATTATCACTTTTGTCTGAATTAAATTTCAAACTAAGCTCAGGCACACACCCATGTATCTTTTTGGGTGACTATAACTTTCCTTCAATCGACAGGTGTGTACCTAAAGTTTTAAATGGCGATATTTTACATGAATACTTTTTAAAAATGATTAATGAGTGCGGGCTTGTTCAATTTATAAATTTTCCCACTCATGAAAGTGGTAATATACTTGATTTTTTGTTCACAAATAAAGAAGACATTATTTTGGATATTAAAAAACGCGAACCTATATTGCTCACAGTTGTGACCATTTTTCGATATATTTTTCAGTTAACTTTACAGTAAAATCTAAAAAAAATCAGAAAAAAGTTTTTCTTGACTTTCGGTCTGCTGAATATTCTCAAATTAATGCATGTCTTAACTCAACAGATTGGTCATCTATTTTTCATTTATCTAAAAATATCAGTGACGTTTACAAGCGATTTATAGATATAAGTCTTAAATGCATTGAAAAATTTGTTCCAAAAAAGAAAATTTGCATTAAAAAAATTTCCTACCCTAGCAACATGTTTCGCTGTAAAAAAAAATTACGTTTTCCGTCTATCAAAATTTTCTAAGAAAGCTAAATTACAACACAAAGCTTGTGCTAAACGATATAAATTAGCCCTTAAATATTTTAACGAAGAAAAAGAGCACAGCATTCTTGGTAGTGGAGACATTTGTCGCTTTTACAAACATGCAAAAAACAAATTTAAAACAAACAGTTTTAAAACAGGTCCAATAAAACGGGACGATGGAGCATTAACCCTTGACGCTATAGAAAAATGCAGTATTTAAAAAAATATTTTGAAAGTGTTTTTACCTCAGATAATGGCTATTCACATGAATTTGCTTCCCGTGTTACCGAAAATATCGGTATTTATAACGTGCTTTTTCCTGTTAATTTAGTTATTAAAAAACTTAAAAAACTGCCCTCTAAATTTTCTAAAACCCCTGATAACATTCCTACCTATGCAATGCGAAAGTTACCTAAAATTACCTAAAGTTTGGAAAGATGCGTTTATAATTCAAGTATTTAAAAAAGGTGTATCGAGTAACAAGGATAACTACCGTGGTATATCACTCCTATGTGTCTGTGGAAAAATCATGAAAAGCATAATAAACGATGATATACTATTTTTTTGGGTAGGAAATATTTAATTACTAAAGATCAATATGGGTTTTTAGCAGGCAAGTGGGTGGGTCTTCAATTACTTTCTGCTATTTCTGACTGGCTAAAGTGAAGGTCATTTCACTTTACAGCATTTGACGCTACAGGCTAAAGTGAAGTGAAATCACTTCTAAAAAATCCGTGGACGTCATGTACGTCGATTTTGCAAAAGCCTTTGACTCTGCCAGTCATTAAAACTTAAAAAACTAAAAGCATATGGTATAAAGTATGAGCTGTATAACTGGATTTCCGATTTTCTAACAAATAGACGTCAACGCGTGGCTATAAATGTCGATAATTTTCCTAAAGGTGTTTACTCTGATTTTTCCCCGGTCACAAGTGGTGTACCCCAGGGTAGTGTTTTGGGTCCTTTTTTGTTCTTGATTTACATAAACGACCTCCCAGAATCTTTGGGACCAAATTCAGAAACTAAACTTTTCGCAGATGACGCGAAATTTTATATCAAATACAACAACCCTAAAAAAGAAATTTTTCAGCTTTCTTTAGAAAAATTTTGCAAGTGGTGGTCCGACTGGGAATTTACTATTGCTCTCAAAAAGTGTAGTGTCTTGTCTCTTGGTCCAAAAAACTCAAATTATAAATATAAGCTAAATAATTCGGAAATAACTAATTTTTTAGAAGTAAAAGACTTGGGTATACTAATTTCGCAAAACTTAAAATTTCACCCTGGTCAAAATCCATTGTTCTAAAGGGAGGGAATCCCCTTCGCATCAAAGGACACCGCGCGCATAAAAGGACGCCTGCATTTAGGTCTAATAACGCGCCCGCGCCTTTCTAGTAACCCGCCTGCGCGGCATTCTCTTAGCCATATACCCACCTTCATTTTGAAGCCTCGTTTTGCCGCTGCTCCTCCGACAACCTATCCCACGGAGCAAAACCTATATGACGTGATCACGAATACTATATGACATTTTAAAGCTAAAAAAATTCTGAAGTGTTTCTTCATATTGTTTGGAAATTGTTTCAAAAGCTTTAATTAGAGTTAATTTTTTGTTTAGGGCTTTTATGACTAAAGATATGACAGTATTATTACGTGCTTTCAAGACTTATATTAGGCTTTTAGTAGAATATGAATTGTATATTTGTTCACCTTTCTTAAAAAAGATAAAAAGTTAATTGAACAAGTTCAAAAAACTTTTACAAAAAGGCTTTATCTTAGATGTTCTCTCCCTCATGTTAACTATGAAACAAGAATAGCTGAGTTACGTTTAGAAAAACTTGTTACTAGGCGGTTAAAAACCGATTTAATTTTATGTTTTAAATTACTGAATGGTTTGGTAGATGTAGATTACCATTTATTTATTTTTTTTTAAAATAAATGAAGAAACGCGCACAAGGGGAAACGGCCTCAAACTTAAATCAAAATTGCTCGTTTGGATGTTAACAAATTATTCTTTTGTCACCGTGTAATAAATGCATGGAATTCACTTCCCAGGGAAATAGTTCTATCTAACTCGGTATGCAGTTTTAAAAATAAATTGAAAAATTATGTCTTTACTTAAAATATTGTGTCTTGTTATGTATTTAATCCCTGTATGTACCCTTAGTTTATGAAACATACGTCTTAAACACCGTCAACGCATTATAAGGATGTCGTCCAATTATGTCGCTTTTCACAACAAGACAAAAAACAGCTGTTTTTCCTTTTTGTAAAGGAGTTCAGTCATCGATTTTTTTTTCAGAAATAAAATGCACACAAACAGAACTGGCTGGACAAAAGCCATAAAACTATTGAAATAAATATGTTAACAATAAAAAGTAGTGTTTGAGTATTTTTTCTATAACCCTTTGCAACAATCCATTGTAGGTGTGTTTTTTTTTAACTTTTAACCATATACTTTTAATTGACTGCTTGTTAACAAATTTGATAAAATTTGTAGCCGCTAGTATTGTAACCTTTTTGTTTTGTTGTTTAATTTGAAGTGTTTTTGTGTTTTTTTTTGTTTGTAAATTTTGTGTGCGTTTTGTCATTTTGTGACTTGTACTACAATAAAAATAACTAAATGTGTGACCTCTTGTGCGTGCATTTTGGTTATAATAAAAAAAAACCAATTATACGAGTGTCAACGTTATTGTTTAAAATTTTATAACAATAAACAAGATCGTTTTTGACAAAAGCCATAAAACTATTGAAATAAATATGTTAAGAATAAAAAGTAGTGTTTGAGTATTTTTTCTATAAGCCTTTGCAACAATCCATTGTAGGTGTTTTTTTTAAATTTTAACCATATACTTTTAATTGACTGCTTGTTAACAAATTTGATAAAATTTGTAGCCGCTAGTATTGTAACCTTTTTGTTTTGTTGTTTAATTTGAAGTGTTTTGTGTGTTTTTTTGTTTGTAAATTTTGTGTGCGTTTTGTCATTTTGTGACTTGTACTACAATAAAAATAACTAAATGTGTGACCTCTTGTGCGTGCATTTTGGTTATAATAAAAAAAACCAATTATACGAGTGTCAACGTTATTGTTTAAAATTTTATAACAATAAACAAGATCGTTTTTGACACGCCGTGACTCCAATCTTTATAATCCTAGAGCAGCTAGACGATTTTTATAAAATGATTTTGCTAACAAACACCTGGCGTACATTTTATGTGTAAAAAGTTGTTGAACCTGCTCAATTTTATCAATGTCTTTTTTTAGGTATGGTGACCATACAGGCGTTTCATATTCAAGCATCGGTCGCACAAAATTGATGTATGCGCGCACTAAAACATTTATATTTTTGATAGAAAACGCTCGAAAAATAAGCGACAATCTAGCAGAGGTTTTTTTAGCGATTAAATTGCAATAAGTAGAAGATTTTAAATTGTTGCTAAACGTAACTCCAAGATCTTTGATTTCAGTGACATTTTCGATAAATGTCCAATTCATAAGATTCATTGGGATTATTTTTTCTGATGTTCAAAGTGCAACATTTTTTGTAAGAAATATATAATTGCCAAGTTTTTGACCAATTTAAAAAATTTTTCAGCGACTTTTTAAAATCTTCGTTAGATTCATGGCATTCTCTGATGTAATATAATTTGGTATCATCAGCATAAATTTTAACAAAAGTGCCACTTTACAAACAATCAGGCATATCGTTTATAAATATATAAAAAAGCAAAGGCCCTAAAACATTGCCCTGAGGAACTCCTGACCTAACAACAGTAACACTAGATAAACAATCATCGACCGATACACATTGTTTTCTTTTAGATAAATAATCATTAATCCACCCTAAAAGCTCAAAATGTATTCTGTAACCTTTTAATTTTATTAAAAGCTTTTCATGTGATACACTGTCAAAGGCTTTTTTGTAATCAATGTACACACAAACGATGTTTTACCTATTTATAGCTGTTGTCCAATCATTTAAAGTGCTAAGTAGTTGAAGACCCGTTGATTTTTTTGCCAAGAAACCGTATTGTTTAGAGGTTATTAGTTTATGTTTATACAAATATGCTAGCATTTGATCACAACTAATTGACTCCATAACTTTGCACGTTATACATGTTAACGAAATAGGTCTATAGTTTGATCCTAAACTGGCTAATCCTTTTTTGTAAATTGGAACAACAATTGCATCTTGTCAAAAATTTGTCAAAAAAGAACAGTACTACACATCATACTTATTTCAAAAAAGGAGGCTATTGTTGGAGCCAACGTTTTTGCTACATTTTTCCAGTACATAGGTGGAATATCATCTGGAGATTTCGTGATTTTTGACGGTAATTTTTTCCTTTTTTTAAAAAAATTCTTTACTTAAAAATTTTATTGAATTTAAACACACATTTTCGGGAACTTTTTGGGAAAAATCAGGTTTAGTCTTGTCATCTACTGTAAAAACACTTCCAAAAAATCATTTAATATTTTTGCTTTTTCTGAAGAATCCACGGCTAAAGAACCGTCATCTTGTTTAATTGGCGAATTTTCTACAGTTCCTTTCGTTTTGGAATTTGCAAAATTGTAAAAACTTTTTAAGTTTCCGGAGTTTATTATTTTGTTTTTGTATTAATTATAAAAATGCGCACTGATTCATCATATACTTTAGCACAGTTTTTATAAAGCGTTTTACCTATTTTAGTTTTTTTATGATAACCTGTAAAACTTTTTTTGCAGCAAAGAAGTATTTTTATGTTTTTTGTGTATTCAATTTTTTAATTAAAAAATAAGTATGATGTGTAGTACTGTTTCAAATCTTTGACAAGATGCAATTGTTGTTCCAATTTACAAAAAAAGATTAGCCAGTTTAGGATCAAACTATATACCTATTTCATTAACATGTATAACGTGCAAAGTTATGGAGTCAATTAGTTGTGATTAAATGCTAGCATATTTGTATAAACATAAACTAATCACCTCTAAACAATACGGTTTCTTGGCAAAACGCTCAACGGGTCTTCAACTACTTAGCACTTTAAATGATTGGACAACAGTTATAAATAGGAAAAAAACATCGTTTGTTTGTACATTGATTACAAAAAAGCCTTTGACAGTGTATCACATGAAAAGCTTTTAATAAAATTAAAAGGATACGGAATAAATTTTGAGCTTTTGGGGTGGATTAATGATTATTTATTTAAAAGAAGACAATGTGTATTGGTCGATGAATTTTTTTTATTTATCTAGTTTTACTGTTGTTAGTTCAGGAGTTCCCTAGGGCAATGTTTTCGGGCCTTTGCTTTTTTTAATATTTATAAACGATATGCCTGATTGTTTGTAAAGTGGCACTTTTGCTAAAAATTTTTGCTGATGATACCAAATTATATCACATCAGAGAATGCCATGAATCTAATGAAGATTTTAAAAAGTCGCCGAAAATTTTTTTAAATTGATCAAAAACTTGGCAATTATATATTTCTTATGAAAAATGTTGCACTTTGAA
>JASAMX010000100.1:0-47747 GCA_030248175.1 Microlaimidae sp. YZB2_3
ATATCGATAAGTTATCAATTTTATTAACTATTGATCTAGCGTTAAAAATTTTGCATTTAATTCCACTTTTTGTAAAAATATCACTTTTGCTCGCCTGATTTAGTTTAACATAACATTTGTACCTTTTTCAATCTTTTTACCAACAATCCAATCGAACGGATTTTTAGCTATGCGTTTTACAACATAAGTGTTTGTTTGGTTTATAGAGTTTTTTCGTCTCTTAATTTGTACAAACTACGGATATGGGCAAGCTGGTCTGAATAATAAGGTTCACGAAGATAGATTCCGCTAAACTGCTGTTGATTCTACAGCTTCCACGCATTAGATAGCACTAGGTTGCGTTCGGCAGACCGCGCAAACCTGATCTTTAATAACCGTGGACGGACGCGGTCTTCACGCTGGATTCCCAACTGAAAAGAATCGACAACAACTGGCGGACTAACTTTGCTTGGAATAATCGACTTAATAAGAGGACCAATTTGGTCCTCTTTCCCTTCTTTCAAGCCTGAGACCACAATAAACTTTGAATTGTCCTCCTCCACCTTTTGCTGTTGCATCTTGTCAGCTAAGGTGTCAGAGATTTGCTCCACGAAAGCAGGAGCTTTTGGCTTCTTTCTATTGTGTCTTCGAGAAACGATTTTAAAACCATCGTCGTCATCAAGCGCTTCAACGGTCTCCGTCTCGCGTACGTCGGTTTCAGCAGCATCCGTTTCTTCTTCTGGGGAACGGCAGATAAACGAAGAAACAAGCAACTTCACTTTGTTATCGATGGCGGCGAGCTGCTCTGATTCTTTTCGACTTTGAATACACTTGTTTACACATGGCGTGCAAACAAGGGACATTTTTATTTTTTCGATGCTTGATGGGGGTAAGCCGAAACAAGTGGTGTGGAAGAACGCAGAACAAAGGCAACACTTGGGCGCCTCTTTTTCGATTGTTTTTCCGCACTCCGTACAGTTTATGGAGACAGGAGACATTTTTGTCCTCTCAGGTGTTTTTGACGCCGGAGAAAGTCGGTTTAGAAAATTCATGCGTACATTTAACGTAGTGGTTAAAAAACCGTAGTTCTTTTCGAACTAGTCTATAACAGAAGGTAACACGCAGTGAGAGTACTTAACAGAGTCTGAAAGTCTCTAATGGTAAAAGAAAGGCAGTAGGTGCACAGAAAAGATACATGACGTCATGGCAGAGAAAGTGAGTTTTTTTCGCTGCTTTCAATGTTTTTTTTTTCAATTTACGATTTTTTTCTTATATTTAGCTTAAACCAATTATAAAGCTGAGGATCCAAATATTTAGAGAGTCCTTATAGAATTCAGCAGCTATTTGTGCAGTTTTTTTCAGGAATGAATTATTTGAAAGAAATTATTATCATAAAGAATTTGTAAAATTTATTTAAAACACAGAGGAACTGTAAAAGAACCGCAGCACCAGACTATCATAGGATTTCATGATTTGATTAATTGAATAGTCTATTTAACAATAAATCCAATAAATTTTTTTTAGCAAAAACAGTTTAATATTAAACATTAAATCCCATAGTTTACCAATTATTTATAAATTTGCTCAATTTGGAACAAAAATGGAATTTTTAAAACACAAGTTGACAGTTCACTGGTGACTATAGTTGAATTACATCAGGCGAACGTCAGAAGTTTGTTTTGGAGCTGGAGACATGAGCGGACCAATTAAAATTAAATCTGTTTAAGGCCTCTCCTATATTCCCGCCAAACTTTATTATTTTTGTTTTGTAGTTTTTTAAATTTGGATGAATATTTTATAAAGTTGTAAGTTAGTTTTACTTATTTGAGAGGTAAACCTGCTTGCAAAACTTCAGTATCGTTGGTGAAAAGTAGATTTAAAAAGTTATTGTTCCTAGTAGGTTCCTTGAAAAGTTGAGTTAACGCAAGTTCGTCAAAAAAATGTATCCACTCTTGTTGATTTTCATTATTAGATTTCAACTGAAAATTATAGCAGTCAAAACCTAGTAAATTGATGTCGCCCGTAATAATAACAGATATGGGTGTGTATTGCCGGGAAATTTAGTTTTAGCCGCACTTTAGCTTTAGTACTAAATGTTCCAAAATCGTTTAGCCTTAGCTTTAGTACTAAGCGCAAAAAAGGCTTAGTACTAAAGCACTTTAGCCTTAGCTTTTGCCGAACTGACAAATATGGACATATACCTAAATTTTAAATATTATCCCTGTTTTGAGGTAATTCTTAGCATTACATTGTTAAGTTTACAGTAAAAAACTTAACATTAAAAACGTTTTTAACGTTTATTGCATAAGATTTTAATTTTATTTTTAAAAAATATTATTTTAGGGTTACTTTTATAGTTTTAAAGTTGGTATTGTACTGTACACGTCAAGATTTTAAGGACGCTCAAAATGTCATATCACGTTAAGAGTTTAAAGGACCCTCAAAATGTCATGTAGTATTCGTAATCACGTCATATATGTTTTGCTCTGTGGGAATGGTTGTGGGAGGAGCTGTTAGAATCATTTTTAGCCAATTAGCGCTTTAGAAAAAATTCTATCTCCAATAAATGAAAGATCTCCTTTTTTTCCCAAGCCCTAATTGGCTAAAAATGATTTTAGGTCATAATTTTGTGAAGGTCTTACACTGAATAATTTCCTTTAAAATGAGAGGGTTTTGAATATCGTGATAGTATTTGTGATACTGCATATTATTATGTTTTACTTTGTGAGAATGGTTGTGGGAAGAGCTGTTTTAGCCAATTAGCGCTTGAAAAAAAATTGATATCCAATGAATGAGAGATCTCTTTTTTTCCTAAGCGCTAGTTGACTAAAAGTGATTCTATAACTTTATAACTCTGTGAAGATATTTTTTAACACTAAACAATTTCCGTTGAAATGGGAGGGTTTTGACCATCTTATATTGCAGTGTTTATCTTGAAAGGTTAACTATCAAGAATTTTTTTTGGAATGAATATATAAAGCAACAAAACGTATACCCAAGATTTTTATTAAAACAAACCACGGTTACTGCATAATAAATCTGAGAAAATTTTTATTATGAAATTTTAAAAATATCTTAATATTAAGCATTTAGAAACTTAATACCTCAAAAAAGCAAAAAAAAATCGTCTTTTCTGCTGCTTAAACAAAAATAAGAAACACAAAAAAGCAAAACCCAATACTCACAGCATACCTTGAAACCAAAAGTCGTTTTAATCTTTTTAATTAGCATTATTGTGTAAATAACTCACTTATATTACTTTTAGATGAAAAATAGTATATTTAAGTAAGGTGAGCATTTTCTTAGCAGGGAGGGGGAGGGTTTGGGGTGGTTGATTACTCGGGGTAAATTGCATCTTGAATTCTGGGAGAAAGGTTCTGGGATGTTCTTCCATATTCCCTAGCTTTCTAGGGGGGTAGGTCCAAGATGAAAATTTTTGAAATCTTGAAGACGGTCAGGGTGTGCCTGGGTTCCAAAAAAAACTTTAAAAGTGTCAAATTTAAAATTCTGGAGGGGGAATAGTTTAAAAAATTAGAGAATTTTCGGAGGAGAACTTTATTTTTGTCTAGGGGGTCCAAAATTTTGAGGTTAAAAGGGTCGAGGTGGACCCCGCCTTACCTTCCTTTTTCGCTGGTATCAATTTTTATTAAATAATCATGTTTTTGGTTTGGTGCGAACATTTAAGTTTTTTTTAGTGATTTGACATTTTCTTGGCAAAAGCTAACGTTTTGCCAGGTCCATACCTTTTGCCGAGCTTTTGCTAGCTAATTTCAGTTTAGCCGCGCCTTAGCTTTAGTACTAAGCCCAAAAAACCCTTTAGTACTAAAGCACTTTAGCCTTAGCTTTAGTACTAATGACACCCGTAAACAGAACCTTGAAAATTTTCTGCGATTTCGCGAATATTTCAAAAATAACAAAATCGTCTATTTTGATAGTTTGCGGAGTTCTATAAAGAAAAATTAGTCTAATTTTTGATTTATTATTTAAATTTATATTATAGCAACGATTTCAAAATTTTTAATTCTTTCATTAGTACTGGTCCTAAACGAAAATGCATTCTGCAAATTTCAACTTACAACCCCTATAACTTTGGATCGAAAAAAGCAAGACATGCGAAAATATATATACCAAAACATTTCCTTGCCATAATTCATTCCCCGCTTTAATTAAAAAAATTATGGATTGGGCCATAAACGGAAAAGCATTATGCAAATTTAAAATTACAACCCCTAACTATAACTTTATCAAATCAAATCAAGTAAGTTTATTTTTAGCAAATCCTAAAAAAAGAAAATCAAAGCATAAAAAGTAGTATAATAAATGTATCACAATTGCATTGTTTAAAATTAGAATCGCAAACGTGTAAGTGTAACAAAGTAAGTATAGATATACAAGAAAGTTGAAAATACATATTAAGTAATAGCACAAACAAAAAAAATTAGAAGAAATAGAACTATGTTAATGCAACAGATTAAAGTTTTAGGATAGAAAAAAGACAGTAAAAAAATGAAAATCAGAAATAAGTGTTATGTTTTTGTTGTTTTGCGATCCAAAAGCAACACAGTGTAGTATATTTTGTATAACATTAAAGAAGTATCTTTATTTTGCTAAAAACGGCTCAGTTTATGAAAGCTTATGAAAAGGCTTTAGCACTAATACTGAGCACAACACTATACATTATCAAAATTTTATTGCTGACCTAAATTTTTTAAGTGACTTAGCAGTAACTTGGGAGGAGTTTAACTTATCCCAATTGAAAATAGCACGATTTGGAAAACAAAATTTTCTGGCATCAATCCTGCTATCTTCAACTTAAAAGTTTAAATGAGTGTTCTGGTTTGATTATTATTGAAAGAGAAGAAATCTTTTGATTGCAAACATATTTTGTTATTAATTATTTTATAGATTTGACATAAATCTATTTTGTTCTTCGTTTATAGAAAGTTTCTCAAGTTTTAAAAAAGCTAACCTATTTTCATAGCTGGAGTATTTAAGACCACAAAATTTAAATAATCTTCTAGTAAAACTTTTTTAACATTCTCAATTGTTTTAATATCTTTTATTAAATAAGGGTTCTAAACCACACTAGCATACTCTACTATCGGTCGGACATAAGATTTATATGCTCTTACTAAATTTTTTATAGCCTTTGCTTTAATAGTTCTAAAAATTAAGGCTGAATGCTGCATGGCTGTATTTTTACATACTGCCATACGCTGCATGGCTGTATCTTTACATATTGGTCAAAGTGTAATATGCGAAAATTTATATCCCAAAACACCTCCATGCCATAATTCATTTCCTGCTTTAATTTCAAAATTTATAGATTGGGTCCCAAACAAAAAACCATTTAAATTTACAACCCCTATAACTTTACATATCGGTCAAACTAAAATATGCGAAAATTTATATGCCAAATCACCTCTATGCCATAATTCATTACCAGCTTTATTTTCAAAATTTATGGATTGATTCCCGAAAAACCATTATGCAAATCTAAATTTACAACACTTATAACTTTAGATATCGGTCAAAGTGAAATATGCGAAAGTTTATATGCCGTAACACCCCTATGCTATAATTCGTTTTCCGCTTTAATTAAGAAATTTATGGATTGGGTCCCAAACGAAAAACCATTATGCGAATTTTAATTTATTTAATTTTTTAAATTTGAATTAAATAGTAAAGTTTAAAACTTAAATGAATAAACTAAAAAACAAAACGTATTTAAGTAACTAAACAAAAAAGTGCGGGTGGCAGACGTTAAGACAGGACCTGTCCATACGTCCGTCTCATACCCATCAATCAACATCGTTTATATCCAAACATGCGCCACGGTGAAATCGCCCGTTTTCCTGCTCAATCCCTAGATTAGTTTTTCCACTCTAATTAGACATAATTATATGAAGGTCACCACAGAAAAGCCATTTAAAGATATGCAAATAAATCGAGTCAGTCACCGTCCCTGCGTAACTCTGAAATTTTTTACAACATTAGTAGGGGCAAACCAGGTAGTCAATCAACAAAAATCAACAAACATATCATAATTTCCGCACTTCTCTGTCATGCTTCAATTTGTACCTGAAACTCATTATTTCATCACTTCAAAGTAAAATATAGTAATTAAACACGGCACAGTTATGTAGGATTCTGGCACTTATTACTCACAAGTCAACACTTTCGTGAACGTCAAAAACTAGTTCCAAACAAACTGGCCAGGCAAAAAACAAAAAAAGACCCTTGTTGTCTCTCTTAATTTTTTATCGCCCAAAAATGGCAGACTATATTCAGGCACCATTGATTCTGCCAAACTGGCAGAGAGTTTTCCCAAAAATGGTGGACAAATGTTCACCAAATTTAAAATCCTAAAAAATACGCCGCCATCTTTTTTTGTTCATCGCGTGTCGATTGTTGTTAAGTTACTGCTATTTTTATTAATTATTGGAACAAAAAAAGAAATGTTTTAAGGTATGTTTTCATTCTTTACACGTTTTTCACGTATTTTAATATTTTTTTGCTTTAATTTTGTTGTTTTATAAAGAAAATGTTTATTTCTCTACTACATTTTCAACAATTAAAATTTCCCTCTGTCAAAAGTTACGATTTTATCTCTGTAAAATTTATTTCTTTAAAGGAACTGTACAAAAATCCATAAAATAATTGACACCAGGCTAAATTTATATGATAAAGGGTATAAATTGACCAATAAGTTGTGTTAATTGACCATGAAAATAATGTGCTTGCAATATTTTTGTTAAATTTTAACTCAGAAGACATAAACAAAACCTATTGTTTTCAATTTTAGCTTGATTTTAAAGCTAGGGTTGCTCAGGAAACTGTGTTTGTTTGCATGTTTTTATTATTAAAGAAAAAAAAACCTTTGTTTGCATGTTTTTATTATTAAAGCAAATTATTTAAAAATTTGCTTTGCAAACGCGTTTCTGCATTTCATGTTTAATTAACACTTGTTGATGGTCTATATGGCAATGGCTAATTAAAGACTTTTATGGTCAATTACACGTCACTCTGAATAATTTTGAAAAATTCGTGAATAATTTTAACTAGTGATTACCCATTTTGGCACCCCCAGGGTACCCCTTTCCCAAAAAAAATTCATTGGAGATTTATGCGTTGTGTTTATACTCGTTTTAATCCCATGGTCAACCCAAAAATATCATTATCAACTAATTTTACCTCATGGTTACTCATTTTGACACACCCATCACCACCTCCAAAAATTGAATTGGAAATTTATGCGTTGTGTTTATACTCGTTTTAATCCAACAGTCACGCTAATCACAGATATATTATTCTCTGTTTTTTTAGCGATACTGGAAAAAATTTCTTTTTGTTTACGGTCTTATAACTTTTGAACGCGCCGCGATTAATATGCAAATATCTCGCGTTAAGATCCTTGTACTTTTGGCTACCTCCTGAAAAAATGTTTTTTTCAAAAATTTTGGGGGGTTAGCCCCAAAATTGCCAAAATTTACGGTCAATTTTTTTTGGGCCAAATTTTTAACTTTTTGTCATATGGGGCTTTACGTCTGAAAATTTTTTCGCAGATTGTCCATATATTTCTGAGCTCAAAATATATAATTTGTTAGGGGTGACCTACCTGGGTCGGGTACCCTAAGAAGTTAAAGGGGGTCAATTTTACGATTTTTGCTAAAAATCTTTGTATGTGGGACACATTATGCATATTTTGGCATCATACTGTAAGGGTGGTAACTTAGCTCTAAGACTACGGTACAGCAACTTACGCATTTCAGGTTACAATTAAATAGTAAGCTATACATAGCTTAAAATGCAGTAAAGAAAGATTAACAACTTGCAAAGTATAAACAACTACTACCCATATCCGAATTTATTTATAGAAATTGAAACAGTTGCAAATGAAAAATAACCCTGATCACAAAGCTAAAAATAAACCAGGAACTAGATTTTAAAGTATTTCGAAATAAGCATGCCCACGCAATGATTCCGGAACTCGTGATTGTAGACATTGGGAATTAATCACACCCACGCAATTCGTGACGTTAAACCACGCCTAATAAACACCTACGTAATTATCAGCTACTAATCAGTATTCTGTAAAATGACGTTTAGTGATGTAATAGTGATGGTACAACATAATAAGACGTAATATGACGTCACAGTAGAGGTTTCTTATCACTATAAAAACCCCAGAAAATTTTAAAATTTCATTACTTACTTTTTCTTACTTACTTACTTACTTACTTAATTTTATATACCTAACCTATTCTTGTGTAGTTTCTTATATTCGTTCTTTGTGTATTTTGTATCTTGGCTTTGTAATTTATTTTAATTCAAAAAAATTTCTTATAAATAGTCGTCCCACAAGGTAAACAACAGTAAAATCTACCACCACACAAGCACACACCGCATTTTGGTGACCCCAGAGTGACCCGATTCATTCGACTTCACCTGTGGTATGTGTGAGTGAATGTGGTTAGGTAAATTTAGTTGTTTTTTTTTTTAGCTGACGTCAGCCGGACACCTGGGGAAAAAGAGGTATACCTTAGGATTTGGATATTGGACCAATGCTTTTAAAAACTGCAATTATACTTTTTGTCTTTGTCCCAATAGCAGTTTTAGAATATTGGGTTTTGTTATTAAATAAAAACAAATTAAGTTTTTCATTTTTAAATAACAGCTGGAACGCTGTATAATATACAGGCGGAAGGAATATCCGTTTTTAAATTTTATTTGGTATTTTTACCTTGCTGAAGTTTGAATTTAATTTGGTGCACCTTATTTCGTTATTATAAGGTTTTTTAATAAGAGTCGACTATAAACTAAACTTAATTGTGGTGATTTTGACTTACCAGATTAAGTTATTATTGAGAAAGTATTACTGTGGGAACTAAATTATTTTAGGTAATTTTGATTTAGCTATTGAGAAATTATTATTTTGTTGGGAACTAAACTTAATTTTCAAAATTTGGTGATTTTGCCTTGCCAAGGAAATTAGGTTGCTTGTAATTTTGGACGTCCATTACGTAATTACAAAACTGGACAATAATATCTAGCTCTAGTTGTAAAACGTGCACGAAAGTAATAAGAAACCATTGTTTGGTTGAGAAAAATTCCGAGCTAAGTTGGGTAAAAATTAGCCTTATTGTCTAGGAGGGGATTGTAAAGTCGTAAATTTTACTTTTGGGAGCCAAGATCTGACCACAGCTGAGCAATAAAGAATTTTTACACCCCTTCAAGAAAATTGAAGTACGCAGCTGATAAAATTCTTACCGTAAAGCAACAGACCGAATTATTTTGTTATAAGCGCGCTGAGGATTGTTTACTAAAAGTTCCCATTTTATCGGCCAAGAAAAGTCTGATACGGTAGGTAGGAAGTTCCCGGAAGGTTCAATCGAATAAAGAAATACTGTTTATTCTTCGTTTTTTTTATTTTTATATAATCTCCGGCATTAATATATATATATAAATAAGTATATTATAATTTTTTTTTATTATTGTTATCGATATTTTTTTATATACCGCGTTTTTTTTATATTAATTTTATCGTTATATTTTATTGATTCGCGAATTATTTTATATACAATTAACTGTACTAAAATATTTAATCCAAAAAAAGTTTGAGTTAAGTCTTATCTAAGCATTAAAACATCAAACAATTTTTTTTTTATTTTCATGAGTGACAGTGAGATAGATCCAGAAGTTCAATTAAATATGAATAGAGTTATTGATCAGTTAGTAAAGGAAGTGCAAGGTCAGCACGAAAGCATGGCCGAGCTACACGAAGCGTTAGATGGAATTACAAATCAAATCCAATTAGATAGGGATAACCGAGATGTGATAGAACCAAACCAAAAACCAATTTTTGCAAGTTTACCCACCTTTAAGGGCAAAATAGGAGAAAATTTCCCAAAATTTTTATGATCATTTTGAATGTATGCTAGTGCGTGTAATTGGTCGCCGGAACCTCAATTAACAATCTTTCCAACTTGTTTAGTAGGACATGCGCAGCGAATGTATGAAAATTTACCGATGACCAAAAAACAAGTTGGGATACTCTTGTTGAGGCGTTAAGTAATAAGTTTTGCACCCCAGAATCTCGTCGTTTGCGAGTCGCGCAATTACATAATTGCCACCAAAACCAAATGAAACCGTAGATGAGTTTGCCAGCCGACTTCAAGATTTAGTTGAGCTAGCTTATCCCGAAATGACGGAAAATGATAGAAATAATATTCTGTTAGATACGTTTGTTGATAATATTAAGCCCATTCTTAAGGTTCCTTTAATGGTTTCAAGCCCAACAACTTTTCAGGAGGCGCTTAATATTGCCACTCGTCTTGAACTTGAGAATACTAAAAATAGTTCTCAACTTTTAACCTACACCCAAAACATCAATCCCAAGGAAATGTATACCTTCTCCAAAAATGTTAAAGCTATGTTATCTTTGGAGCCTTATAATCAAAATCAAAAACAACCCATTAAAAACCAAAATAATTTAAGCAAAATTAATGAAGTAGAAAAAACCTCCGATAGCGACAGACAATCAATCGAAGAATTAAAACAGGAGCTAAACAATTTACGACAAGAATTTAAATCCTTAACTAAACCTTTAGAATCAAAGTTTTACCGACAGCATTGTACTTTCCAAAACCATTTTCAAAATAGTAATTATAATAGACAGAATTTCCGTGACCCTTCAATATAATCTAGGAGTTTTGAGAATAGGCGTCAATGGAACCAACCCAATAATCAATGGGTTAAATGAAATAATCAATGGGACAATCAGTTAAAAGCAAGATGTACTAATTGTGGTAAAATAGGTCGTTATACTAGGGTTGTATGTAAGCAAAAATTTCCCAACAGGTTTCAAGAAAAATGCGAGAATTATCCGATAAATGTATTCAGCTTAAGTAATAATTCAAACGAAACCAATAAATTGGTTTCTGCTCTAACAAAGGAAATTGAAAAATTATCTAAAACTGATTCTCATGTACGAAATATTTTAGAATTAAAGAAAATGGAAATAGGACAGAAAATGAACAGTATGAAAAAGGAAGTGGAGGAGGAAAAGCTAACCACGCCAATTATCAGTTTTAGCCCTGTAAGTAAAATTATGCTATTAACATTGCTTATGTGTTTGGTAAATATAAATTGTGTAACAGCTATAAATGGTCACCTTCCAGGACCGTTATTATCTCAGACAAATGGTCCAAAACATATAGGCTATATAACATATTATATAGACTTCCAGTAGCACCCAATTGTAATTTAAAAACTTTAGGTTATAAAAATTCTGAAGAACCTAAAAAAACGGAATTACAACTATACAAAATAAATGAAATTTAGCATATAAGTGACGCTTTTGTACGTAAAATAGTACGCCAAGAAGTTAAAATTCTTCTTTGGTTTTTTGGTGACAAAGGAATGAGAAAAACTAAACTAAAGCTAAAGTCTTCCAGGGTGAAATTAAGGGCGTAACCGCTCTCCGCCAGGAAGAAATAAACAATAAACCTGTGAGCGAGAAAAATTTTAAAAAAGTTTTCAGCGGTTATGTAACCAATTATTATTTAGTTGCGTCATGTGTTTCTCTGCACGTGATATTTTCTCAAAAAACTAGTGGTTACTTTACCACTCATCTATTTTCACCCTGATGGAATTTATCTTTAACTGTTTTACCCATTTTGGCAGATGAGTGCAGATTAATGTCCTCTGACCAGCATACTTGTAGCGCAGGCGATTTAACTCATAAGCATGGCATTTGGCAAAGTAATAATACTCCAAATGATAAGTATGAGTGGTGCTGTAGGTGGGGAAAGTTTTCTGCTGAGATTTGTTACGTTTATAAAGCTATAGTTTATAAGAGATTTGGTGAAGATTACCATATGACCAGTACAGCTGGTAGTACGAGAAACTGCAAATAACATCAAGAATTGTGTATTTTACCCGATTCTTCAACTTTGATTTGGTCAATAAATAAAAATAGTTAGTGAAAATTTTTACCCTGGAAATGTATAACAGGATCAATTATGGGTAAAGCATTTGTTTCAGATGAGGAAAATCTAGCATTAACTTGGTCAAACCAAACCAATGTTAACTCCGGGTGTCATAAGAAAACAAAAATTTACATGTCCACTCAGGGTGTCCCTTATACAGTTATATGGGAAATTAAAACAAAAACAATTCATTGTAATTTAGCGAAATTATTAATAGGAAAATGCAACAAAGTGAGACTTTAGCAAAACCAATACCAATAGAAATTCAGAGTGAAACATCACCGCCAGTAAGAATCCAAAGAGAATATAGAAATAGTTTAATTGAATTAAAAATATATATATTATAGGCGCAAGCTTCCTTCTTCTGAGAATGAATTTTTTGAGATTCCCAAAAATAAAACAATACTAGTTAAACGTTTGTCTGGTTTAGTAGGCTCAGAAACTTTAACTGCTAGCTTACAAGCGTTATCTTTTAAGTTAACTACTGCTGTACAGATCGTTTTCGGTTATGCTTTGTCTACAACTTGCAAACAAATGATCGACATTTATACGTTGTTAGAAAATAGCATAATTACCGAACCAATTCTTTCAGCGCAAGTTCTATTAAATCAATCCAATTTGTATGCTAGTGCGGCAGGTCAAGTTTTGGAAGTTTACCATTGCATAGAGCTAAATAATACTGAGTATAAATTCCAGCCAATGAGAGATGAAGCTTGTAGTAGAGAAATTTCCATAAATTTTACAAGATACCGTAGGCCGTATCATGGTTATATGGACCCCGTAACGAATATTATTCAAAAGCACTATACCGTGCGCGATTGTGGTTTTGAACAAGAGACTCCAATAAATCTTCGGGGAGCCACACTTTTATATCATAGAAAAACGGCCGAGATCTCGCGCCCAGAAGGTGAAATAAATACCCTACAATTTTTCCATAGGGAAAGAATTCAAAAACTACCGTGGACAACCACAATATTTCATCAGCAATTAGTTTTTGATTTTGATAGTTTAAGGTCTCAAGCAACCATGAATGATTTTATGAGGGCATTATCTAAGCAGTCTCACGTTTTACACGCTATGGGTATCGTTGCGGGCAACGAACACCCAGAGGTTCAAGCAGGTATTGCTACTGGAAAAATTGTTGATACAAGTATTTTAGCGGTACTAAAGGGATATTTTATTTCTCCATATCAAATCTGGGTTTTCCTTGCTTGTTTATACATTACAGTTTTTTTTCTTTTATCTTACATTGTATAGGTCCACAGTGTTTAAAATATTTAAACTTATTTTTATGCGTTAAAAAAGGTTATACTGAAGTTAACGGTTTATTGATTAGTTATCCTGCGCGAAGTATTATAAATAATATGCACAGAGTTAGCCCTGGAACTTCCCAATTTATACCACCTTAAATTAATCTGGGGGAGGGGGGAATAATAGATGTTCAAACAACTGCCGCGGTGGATAACAACACAGAGGAGAATCCTACCATAACCCAAACACAACTTTTTTCAATAACAAAAGGGTCGGTTGACCGAAAAAAACTCCCGAGAAACCCGTCATTTAGGCGCAAACAAACCTTAGAACATTTATGTAATAAAATTATCATAGCTCCTATGAATACAAAACCGAATGTAAATAATGAATTAAAACAATTAGGAAAAAGTGATTCCAAAAATCTGTTAAAATCAGATGATAATGTTTAAGCTCAAATTTCTTCTGCAGAATCAAAATTTAATAAAAATTTGGGAACAATAACTTCACCTAATCATGGGTGGTGCGGGAGCGCCACGGGGCGATTTAGCCCTGTGGCGCCGCGCCAACCATAATTAGAGAACGTGGGTAAATTTTGAAATTCAGAACCTTCTTCTTCTTCTTCTTCTTCTTATTATTATTTATTATTATTATTATTATTATTATTATTATTATTATTCCAACGCTCCATCCTTAAAAGCGATATTCCTCATTCGTTACTGATTGATCAAAAATAAACATGGGCTCATTAGAAAGAAGAAGGAATTACGCAACTTTCTTAGGAAGCACTTTTTTCATTTAGGTCCTTGTTATCGATTTATTGATTAAAATAAAAAAATTGAAAAATAGACAAACAAAAAATCCCAACCGCACAATAACAGCCTTTTGGCAACAATAAGGATTGTACAGAGCAGACAACCAACATTCCCTCATAGAAACCGCACAAAAAAAAGCAGACGGGTTTTAATTGGTGGCAAAAACGGAACCAGTTCCCAGCGTCATCTGCTTCAACCGCGCTGAAAACGGCAGAAACAACAGAGTACTTTTTTTAATTCTTGCATTACTGATGACAAAATTAATTCAAAGCTTTATTTACTAAAAAATAATAATAAGCGTCCACGCGCCGGTAATTATGGTAATTATCGGTGGTGCGGTTTGCCACACTGCAATTTAACCCACGGCGCCGCGCCAACTATACTTAGAGAACGTGAGTAAATTTTGTAATTCATGTTCATCATCTTCTTATTATTATTATTATTTTTACTTTAAAAACTATAATTGCAATCATTGGCGCACGGCATCGCGCCATTTATATTTAGAGAACGTAGATAAACTTTTCCTGGAGCGCAACTGCACCGCACTAACTATAATTAAACAACGTGGGTAAATTTTGTAATTTAAATTCATCTTCTTCTTATTATTTCTTATTTAAAAAAGTATATCTTGGCAACGGAATGATTATAAACATATGTCATTGCGCACTTAAAACTATAGTTTATTAGGCTATTTTTTAATTTAATTTAATTTAAAAAAAGTGGTAGACTAGCCTTAAAAAATGCTCTAAGAACAGAGCAGGAAAAAGGGGTGATTTTTTCCCGGCGTATGTTTAGACAGAAAAGATGTGGACTAGTCTGAGATTGAGATTTTGTGGACTATAGAAAATTTGCATTTGGTTTGTCCAGCTGCTCACTAAATAAAAATTTCTACCATATGATAATGATTTGTTTATACATTGATCTAATCACACAGCACTGTGGCTTTTTTTTAGTTTGATGAAACGTCAATTGAAAAATTATACTCACAGCAATCTTTGACAAGCGCGAAATCGCCACTTTTTCAATTTGAAGGTTATATTTGTATGTGTAAGAAACAACTATAAATTTAAAAAAGTGGCGATTTCGCGCTTGTCAAAGATTGCTGTGAGTATGACTTTTTCAATTGACATTTCATCAAACTAACAAAAATGCAACAGTGCTGTGTGATTAGATCAATGTATAAACAAATCATTATCATATGGTAGAAATTTTTATTTAGTGAGCAGCTGACCAAACCAAATGCAAACTTTCTATAGTCCACATAATCTCAATTTCAGACTAGTCCACATCTTTTCTGTCTAAACATACGCCCAGGGAAAAATCGCCCCTTTTTCCTGCTCTATTCTTAGAGCATTTTTCAAGGCTAGTGTTAGCTTAAATAGTAGTTATGAGGATATGCAAAGTAATATGAATCAGTTAAAATATTTAAAAGATAATTCTCAAGGCCTAATAAAAGATATTAAAAAAGTGAAAAAGATTTAAAAGCATCAAAATCCCTTTATTCATCCAAATTAGCTATTTTATTACCAGAAAATTGTTTATCAAAACCTGACTCGCATATTTATAATGAAGTTGCGGGTAGCGGCGAACTTAGATCCTTAGCCACTCCTTTACCAAAATATGATTTTTCATCAAAAACAGATATAATAATTACACAACCTGAAAATTTATCAAGTAAAAAACTTATTCCCAACCCGCTAACGCTTGTTCCTAGTGAGTCAATTCAAGACTTTACAACTTGCGCGATATTTTTTAGAGCAGATTTTAACGAAATATACTTATGGAGTCCTGCTGCAGAAAAAATTTACTGTCAAGATAAGCTTTTTGAACATTACCGAAAGTTTAAAAACAATAATATGCTTAAAAAACAATGGTTTAAGCTTAAATGTGTTTATAAACCATCTTGGAAAGAATGTTTAAATAAAAATGACTCTTTAGAATTGTACGAAATTTTTTATTGGAAAGGGACAGAAGTTATGCAACAACTTTCAACCAAAGATAAAGTCCAATATTCTTTACACGACATTTTAATTCTCGACGATTTTTATCAAGGTACTATGACGTAGAAAAACACGGCGCACTTGTGTATTTAGATAATCCATATATTTTAGAATTTAAGGTTTTTGCGCGAATAACAGTATTTTCTATGGGGGAAAACCCGTTTTGGATTGCTTATAGCCCAGCGCTAGGAAAAGAGATATATTGTGCGAAACCAATAAGCCTACCCCAAACACAAAACTCACCTCTATACAAAAGGATATATAAGGGTGAATGGGTATGTGTAGTATGCAGACCGGGAAATTATAAGATAGAAAAAGTAAACAATTTTAAAACATGGCACAAATTAAGGTTTTCTTGCATGCTAACGCAGGAACAAATATTAAATGCAAAATTAGAAGAAGAAAGTATCCCTAATGATTTAACACTAACCAGTTTTTATGAAAAGTCTAGCACAGAGGAAATAGTAGAGGTAGCTAAAATATACACCGTCAACTTATTTGAAAATGACGATCCTACAATAGAGCTAACAGATTTATTTCATCCAAATTAGCTATTTTATTACCAGAAAATTGTTTATCAAAACCTGACTCGCATATTTATGATGAATTTGCGGGTAGCGGCGAACTTAGACCCTTAGCAACTCCTTCACCAAAATATGATTTTTCATCAAAAAAAGATATAATAATTACCCAACCTGAAAATTTATCAAGTAAAAAACTTATTCCTAATCCGCTAACGCTTGTTCCTAATGAGTCAATTCAAGAGTTTACAACTTGCGCGATATTTTTTAGAACAGATTTTAACGAAATATACTTATGGAGTCCTGCTGCAGGAAAAATTTACTGTCATGATAAGCTTTTTGAACATTACTGAAAGTTTAAAAACAATAATATGCTTAAAAAACAATGGTTTAAGCTTAAATGTGCTTATAAACCATCTTAGAAAGAAAGTTTAAATAAAAATGACCCTTTAGAATTGTACAAAATTTTTTATTGGAAAGGGACAGAAGTTATGCAACAACTTTCAACCAAAGATAAAGTCCAATATTCTTTACACGACATTTTAATTCCCGACGATTTTTTATCACGGTACTATGACATAGAAAAACACGGCGCACTTGTGTATTTAGATAATCCATATATTTTAGAATTTAAGGTTTTTGCGCGAATAACAGTATTTTCTATGGGGGAAAATCCGTTTTGGATTGCTTATAGCGTACCTCAAACACAAAGCTCACCTCCATACAAAAGGATATATATGTGTAGTATGCAGACCGGGACATTATAAAAAAGTGAACAATTTTAAAACATGGCACGGATTAAGGTTTTCTTGCGTGCTAACGCAGGAACAAATATTAAATGCAAAATTAGAAGAAGAAAGTATCCCTAATGATTTACCACTAACCAGTTTTTATGAAAAGTGTAGCAAAGAGGAAATAATAGAGGTAGCTAAAATATACACCGTCAACTTATTTGAAAATGACGATCCTACAATAGAGCTAACAGATTTATTTCATAATACAAAACGTAGCCTTCCATTTAATGTGTTACAAGAATCTCAAAAAATTAAAAACAAATATGAAACTGAATTATTAATCAAAGCTAAGATTGATGGGAAAAACATTGCTGCCTTATGGGACACCGGAGCTTGTCTTACGTTAATTCATTCAAAACTTCAAGAAGTTAGTTCTGCAATATTACAACCGAGTATAAGTTCATCAATTATGTCGGCAGCAGGTCAAACTATTAATACTTTAAGTTGGGTTGAAGTAGAATTAGCTTTAGGAAAGCATTCAGTTAAAGCGCCAATACATGTAGTGCTTCGTCCTATTATGAATTACGATCTTATAATAGGGACGGATAGGCAAAAATTATTTCAGGAATGTAAAATAAACTATTTTCACTGGTATTTAGAAACCAAATGGAGTGGTCCCATACCGTTTATTGATAAAGACCAGGTAAATAACGAAAGACCTTATCCAGTATACGTTTTAAAATGGTCTGTTATACCTTCGCGCTGTCAAATAATGCTTTTATGCAAAACGGAAGAAACATTACCTAGGGCGAAAATAGGGCATTCATTTTTATTTGAACCACAATATGAGAAGCTTGATAAATGGAATTTTTTAGCAGCCGCCGCATTAGTTTCCCCTGATAAAAACGAGTTAACATTCCCAATAAAGTTTTGTGATGCTTTTCAAGAGGATAAAAAATTGCCGCAGGGTGCTACAATAGGTAAATTAACAGAAATCCCTGACGAAAATATTTTAAAACTTGTAAAAAACAATTTAAGTCATTGTTGAGTTTGCCAGTTTTCAGGGTTTCCATCAACCCTGGTGTGGTCCATCAATTTAAGTCATACTCCTTTAAATAGCATTACAGTAAATGTTCCTTCGCGTGAGAATAAAAAGGTAGAAAATTTAATACCCAGAATCACAGACTTTTCAAAATCCGATAAATCCACATTTGAGTCAAATATTTCTAATGATTGGATTTCAGAACAATTAGACTTTTCATAATCTCAGCTATCGGAAAATGAACGTAAGGAATTAATTAGAACCCTATATAAACATGCAAATGCTATTAGCAAAAACCGAGATGATTTAAGATTTAGTAATACTCTAACCCATCATATTAAAGTTAACGGTGCCCCAATTTTTAAGAAACCCTATCCTATACCCTAAAAATTAAGAACGAAAGCTGAAAAAGAATTAAATCAAATGATACAATTAGATGTAGTGGAACCCAGTATTAGTCCTTGGGGAAGTCCCAGTGTATTAATAGTAAAAAAGACAAAAGATTTACGTTGGTGTGTAGATTTTCGCACAATCAGTGCATTACTGCCCGTTTAACAAACGCCATTTTGTTTACTTTAGATATTAATAATGCCTACTGGCAAACGGCTCTAGATGAGGAAAATAGACCTATAACTAGTTTTAATTGCGAATTTGGACAATTTCAATTTAAGCGCTTAGCATTCGGTCTAACTAATGTCTATAGTTTTGTCAGGTCTTCAAGACAAAATTTTTTGTTGTTTTTTGGATGATTTTTAGTTTACAGTAAAGGGGATTTTAGGGATCATATGAAAAATTTAGAAATAGTACTAAATCGTTTAGAAAATCACGGTTTGAAAATTATTCTAAAAAATGTGGTTTTGCACAAAAACCAGTTAAATTTTTGGGACATAAAATATCTGCCGGTAATTTACAAATGGATCCGGAAAAGATTAAGGCTATACAAGAGATAAGAGCTCCGCAAAACGTAACGGGTATTAAAGCATTTTTAGTTTTTGTTAATTTTTATCATACATATATAAGAGATTGCGCGGGATTATCCGAACCATTACGCGCCTCAAAGGAAAAAATACCCTTTTAAGGGGCCCCCCCCCCCCCAAACCCCTCTAAAAAACCTAAAAAAGACTCAAAAAAAACCTTTTAACAAATAGCTAACCAGAATACCATAGCAAATTGTTAAAAGATTCTTCCTCACCCCCCCTTTTTTTTGCTCTTTCCGCCCCCCCCACTGTTTTGTTTAGTTCTGCCCCGTCCAGTCCCAATAAACCCCAAACAAACCCAAAAAGAAATAACACCCGAAGAAGAAGAACAAAAAAAAGAATTAAGAAAAACCACCCCCCCCACCACCCCCCCAAACCTAAAACCCCTAACCCCCTACCTCCCCCCCCACCCCCCCCCACCACCTCCCTACCCACCCCCCCCCCCCCCCCCCCCCCCCCCCACCCCTCCCCCCCCCCCCCCCTCCTAGCAACCACCCCCACATTACCCCTCCCCCCCTACCCTCTCCCCCACCCCCACCAAATAATAAAACCTATCTAGCTAAAATATAAAAAAATAAAAAAAAATGTTGAAAGATAAAAACAAAAAAGCAACCCCTGCCCCTACTCTAACTGCAAAAAAAAAAAAAAATAAACAAAACAGAGAAAGAGAAAGAGTAAAAAGAAAAAAAAACACAAACAAAATTAAACCCCCACCCCACCACCCACCAGAAAAAAGAAGATAGTAAAGAAGTATGAAGTAACAAATAATGTAGAATTTATATAAGAAAAAAAAAAAAAAAAATCAAAAACACCACAACACACAAAAAAAAAACAACAACACAAAAACACCAAAAAAAACAAAAAAAACAAAAAAATAACAAAACAGACTACAACGCCGACCGCGCAACCAAAAAGTAGCAAAAAAAAACAAAAAACCCCAACAACACCAAAAAAAACCAAACCCAACACACACAACCCCACCCCACCCCCCACCCCCAAACCCCCCCCCAAACAACCCAAAAACCCAACACAACCCCCACACAAAACAAAAAAAAAAAAAAAAAAACAAACAACCAACAAAAAAAAAAAAACAAACAAAAAAAAAAAAAAAAAAACAAACAAAACCCAAACCCACAAAAAAAAAAAACAAAAAAAAACAAAAAAAAAAAAAAAACCACAAAAACAAAAAAAAAACAACAAAACCAACAAAAACAAACAAAAAAAACACACACTAGGATTGGAACGCGTTTCGCGCTCTGGGAACGCTTTAGAGAACGCGCGTTCTGGGAACGCGTTCCAAGGATTTTCGACATCCTGGAACGCGTTCTGGCTTTCTCCAGGAAATCCTGGAACGCACCCAGAACGCGCTCGGAACGCGTTCCCGGAACGATGCAGGTGGGCGATAGTCGGCACATCAAAGCTGGGAATTGATGTCATAGCCAATCACAGGCTGAGATTTACACCCTTCCCAGGTGCGTTCCTGGAACGCGTTCCAGGAACGATGCAGGTGGGCAAAAGTCGGAACATCAAAGCTGGGAATTGATTTCATAGCCAATCACAGGCTGAGATTTACACCCTTCTCAGGCGTGTTCCTGGAACGCGTTTCAGGACGATGCAGGTTTTTACTAGAAGAGTAATTATATTATGGAAAAATGCCAAAACACCTTTTATGTTTTACACCCATGCTTAGGATACACCCATAAAAGTCAGTCTAGATTTTGATTGAAATATGGTTATTTGAAACTGATCAGCAACATTTCATCACAATGCGGTAGAATATTAGTTTAAGAATGATTTAGTAAAGTAAATAGATTAGAGAAATATCAGGAATTTAGAAATAAAAACAGTTGACTGCATTTAAACATAGAAAATTCCATATTTTTCCAGTCAAAATTTCTTCAAAATCAGGAATACAATTTTTTTAAAATGGTGTTAAATTTAAAAAAAAACAGTTAAATAAATGGATGTAGTTTTTTAAAATTTATTCGCTAATTTCATTGCTATTTTTGAAAGACCAAATATAATTAAATGTAAGCGCAAAATATGAAACTCAGAATGCGCCAATAAATAACATTGTAACTATAAACGTATTTCTGATTATTGTAACTATTTCTGAAACTATTTTTTCTTTATACACGTCAATAAATATTAAAAAGCAAACTATATTTAAATAAGTTTGTTATAACTTAATTTCAGCTTAATTAATAGTAATACATAACATATTATGTAAAAATTTTAACATATACCATTTATAGTTCGAATTTAAACGCCCAAAATGGTATTCTGTGATTATTAAGCAAACATTATTGAAATATATTAAAACATTATTAAAATTTGAAATTTAAAAATTTACAAGCGTAAAAAATTACAAGTAAAAAAACGGATGAATCTATGTACAAAGTGGCGTTTAAAATTCACAAGTAAAAAACCGGATGAATTAAAAAATAATTGCAGTTTAAAAATTATATTGTTTTTGTATTTTTGGTAATAAAAGTGTCATAACTAAATAACTTTCAGGCTAGTGATGTTCCCACACTTTAATATCATGCTCCGGAGATCCCGTCATCTAAGGCGGAGGGAGCACCGGAGCTCTGAAGCTTTGGAGTTCTGCCTTTAAATGAGCCATTTATAGCTTATTTTAGCTCTAAATACATTGTAAACTATTCTATCTGTATTTTCAGGACTAATTTTTTTTGTTTTAAAAATATTTGAAAAATTTTTAGTTAAAAAAACAAATTTGACAAAAAATTTATGCTATTACTTTTAATTATTCGTGATCTTTGTATGAAAATAGGGCGGAGCTCCGGAGCTCCAATGCTTTCTTTGGAGCTGCTGAAAACTGAGCTCCTCCTCAAAGTTCCAGAGCTCGATGCTATGGGCATCACCAGTTCAGGCATTCAGAATGGTAAACTCCTGGCGGGCATATTATTCTGATCAAAATCCTGCCTTAGGATTATATACACTGTATATGTATTGAATTAAGTATTTAAAGAAACACTATTTAATTCAGTTTTATTGTACATTTTTTTAGTTCAGCTCGAAATATAAGCGTTACAAATTGCAGCAAATATGTTTTTTTTATTTTGAAATCTCAAATAAGTTAAATTCCACCGATTTCCAAAATCGTGGCACAATAAATTTTATTGTCTTAAATTGGAAAAAAATTTAAAAATTCATATTAAATTGTTGTCCAAGCATATTATTATTATCTTGTGGTTCAAATATGTAGCTTAGAAATTTAAAACACAAGATCAGACCACAAAGGAAACACCATAAAAACAGTTTTTTAAATGTTCATTCAGTTATTGCCAGCATTTTTTAAGTTAAGTTTAAGTTGGAAAACTTAGTAGGCCAATCAACTTGCTTTAGCCCCATCTTGTTTAGCCACGTTCGAATTTTCATTTTGTATACTTGCTCTTAGGCTAAATTTAGTAATATTGAGAATTTTTTTTTAATTTAAAATTTCAACATTAAATCTCTATATTTCTTTTTATTGGCCAACACCCACCCATCGAACGATAAAAACTAACCTTTGATTTTTTTATGATGAAATTTCAGACAGAACCGAATCCAAAAACAATAAAAAAATTTTTATTCACACACCAAAAACAAAAAATTTTTCTTAACAGCAAAGAAACTCCTAAGTTTTGGTATGGCGCTGTTAATTGCTAAAAGTCTTTTAGCCAGACAGTTCACTGCATTTAAACATCAACACATATTGTCTTATGTCAAAAACTTTCCAAGGTCAAGAATACAATATTTTATTAAAACATAAATATAAAAAGTACAAAATAGTGTCAATAACTTGGAAAATAAACAAGAAACAACACGAAACGGGTTTGACATCACCGATTGAACTTCTTCAATGTGCGTCAAGATTAAATTTGAAACGTGTCAAAAACATTAGGGTCAAAATAAAACGTACGACATGTTATAACGTGTTAAAATAGTACAGTTATGTAAAAAGATTATTGTTATCTTGTAGGTCAAGGTAACGTTAAAAATTTTTTAGATTGATGGAGCCATTAATTTTCTCTTTAGTTCTTAACTCACTGAAATTTCATTACAATTATAAAAACATTCTGTACTGTAGACTAAATTTCAAACCTGGCTGATCTTGATGATTTCGCAGTACACAATTAAATTATACCATTTAAGCAATTATTTATCAAAATTAATCAGTTTAAAACTTAAATAAGAAAAAAATTAAACACCAAAACCAAAAAAAAACACCACTATACAGACTAAAAAAAAAAAAACAATAAAAAAATACTTATAATATATAAAACAAAAAAAAAAAAAAAATAAAATAAAAACAAAAAAAAAAAAAAATAAAAACAAAATAAAAAAATAAAAACAACAAAAAAAAAAATAAAAAATATAAAAAAAAAAAAATAAAATTTTATAAAAAGAATAAATAATCATCATATAATTAAAAGCACCACAAATCCAAAAACAACACCAACATACGAAAAAAAAAATGATAAAGAAAATATATAAAAAAAAAACACAAACAAACACCAACAAAAACCACCAAAACCAACAACAAATAACACAAAAAACCACAAAAAACACATAGTTAAATTAATTCGATCCCAAACCTATCGCAAACCAACTCGCAACCCAGACCTTTGTGTACATTGAATTAACTGTCGCCCCCCCCCCCCCCTCACCCACAATTAAAACCAAACCACATAAACTTTATTTTTCTCCATGTCTAGTTAAAACACAAACCACATAAAACACACGAATTCAATTACACTTACTTGTATGTCAATGTCAATTTCTCAATTTTACTAAATCCCGCCTAAGAGCATGTATACAAAACGGGAATTCGAAAAGTTGGGAATAAAACAAATTGATTGGCCTTCAGTCCCCTGACTTGAACCCAATTGAAAACTGCTGGCATCAATTAAAGGAATATTTACGAAACGAAGCCAAGCCACGTAACAAACAAAAGTTGTATGACGGTATCAAAAAATTCTGGGGGTCCAAGATGACCAAAAATGTCTGTCGTAAATATATTCAACACATTCATAAAGTTGTACCGCAAGTTATTGCTATGAATGGAGGACCCACAATATATTAATTGTATTTTTTCGGATTTGACTATGATTTGATTTGATTTAATTTGACTCTGTACCAATTTTACTGTTAACCAAAAACTTAATTTTAACTTTGTTATCATGTTAAAAACATTAAAACGTTTTGCCGCTTTTTGCACGAATGTTTTAAAAACCGTTTATTATAGTGTTTCCTTTGCGGTCTGAGCTTTTGTTTTTAATTTTTTAGATACATACTTGAACCACAAGATAAAAATAATATGTTTGGAACTGTTGAAACAACAATTTATTTTAAATTTTTAAATTATATTGTTTTTGAAACAGTTCCGAACATAATTATTGTAATTTCACAACAGATTTTTTTCAGTACAATTCAATGAAATAAAATTTGTCATACCACGATTTTCGAAATCGAAAGAATTCAGCATATTTTAGGATTTCAAAATAAAAAATAAATAATTCCCGGCACCTTATAACGCTTATATTTCGAGCTGTCGTGAGTCCTGACCGCAAGCGCAAATTAACCACAAAGATTTTGAAACAAAAGTTTAACAAATTAGCAGTTTGAGCTGTTCTAGTGTTTTTTTTTAAATTAATGTTCTTTTAAAATTACGCAATTGTTTTTGTTTTTTGAACTACTAATGATTTAATAAAACCTTGAACTCAAGAATTTTGGTTAACAAAATCTTTTTTACTACTGTAGCCCACTTAAAAAGGATTAAAGTTTATAGTTACAATGCTATTTATTAGGGCATTCTGATTTTGATTTGTTTGCGCTTAAATTTAATTATAGTTGGCCGTTCAAAAATAACAATGAAAATTAGCGAATAAATCAAAAAACAACATGCATTTAGATAACTGAATTGTTTTATTTTAACATTGCTTTGTATGTTTTACATACATGTCTTTATAAAATATTGTATTTTTGATTTTGAAAAATTTTGACGCAAAGAAATATGCAATTTTCTATGTTTAAATGCGGTGAACTGTTTTCATTCCCATATTCTTGATATTTCTGTAATATGTTTATTTTACTAAATAATTCTGAAACTAATATTTAAGTGCATTGTGATGAAATGTTGCTGATCAGTTCCAAAGGATTATATTTCAATCAAAATCAAGACTGACTTTTATGGTCGTGAGAATGGGTGTAATAAAAGGTGTTTTGGCATCTTTTCATAATTTTATTACTCTCCTATTAGACACCTGCATCGTTCCTGGAACGCGTTCCAGGAACGCGCCTGTGAAGGGTGTAAATCTCAGCCTGTGATTGGCTATGAAATCAATTCCCAGCTTTGATGTTCCGACTTTTGCCCACCTGCATCGTTCCTGGAACGCGTTCCAGGAACGCACCTGGGAAGGGTGTAAATCTCAGCCTGTGATTGGCTATGACATCAATTCCCAGCTTTGATGTGCCGACTATCGCCCACCTGCATCGTTCCGGGAACGCGTTCCGAGCGCGTTCTGGGTGCGTTCCAGGGATCCCGGAGAAAGCCAGAACGCGTTCCAGGATGTCGAAAATCCTTGGAACGCGTTCCCGGAACGCGCGTTCTCTAAAGCGTTCCCGGAGCGCGGAACGCGTTCCAATCCTAGGCTACTTTCGGCCGGCACTGTATAAAAATACTTGATAAATATATTTTCTAAAGTTTATAATTCTAAGAAGTACAGATAAATTAGAGTCCCTATTAGTTGTTTATAAAAACAACAGTAAAATCTACCACCACACAAGCACACACCACAATGCTCAAAAACTGTTAGAGCCACAGGCCTGAGACCGGGGGCATTTATGCGAAAATTTAAGTCCTACATTTTGGTGATAGTCTCAAAAAAATCTTGATGCCCTAAGGCACTGCAATGGCTGACCCCTAAAAATAAAACTTTTGACACAGCTTCTTTACATAGGCGAGTATTGTATCATTTTAAAGCTCTCGGCGTGTTGATTTCAAAAATATAAAAAAATTGCTCTAAATGGTCGGGTAACCAAAACAGACCCCTTTGTACCCCCAAAATTAGTAAGGGGTGATTTTTTTGTTTTTATTATTTATAAGCCGTGTTTATGATCGTTTAAAAGCTCTATGCGTGTTGATTTTAAAAATATTGATTTTAGACTAAAAATTTTTATGGTTACCCGGTTACAAAGCCCCAAATACCCCCAAACTTGAAAAATGGTAATTTTGTCATTTTTTAATTTTAAGTGACATGTTTATACTCATATGAAAGCTTTCAACGCACTGATTTCAAAAATACAAAGTATTTTTAATTTTATTCAGTGGTTACCCATTTTTGCACCCATCAATGTACCCCTTAAAATTCTTAAGAGGTGATATTATTATAATACCGTCATGTGTATACTCATATCAAAGCTCACGACACGCTGATCCCAAAAATATAAATTTCAACTCGATTCACCCAATGGTTACCATTTTTACAACCCATAATGTACCCCCAAAAATTTTAGGGGGTCTTTTTTATATATTTATTGTAATACCGTTTTGTTTGTACTCATATAAAAGCCTTAGACACGCTGATCTCAAAAATATAAATTTCAACTCGATTCAACCAATTTTACAACCCATAACGTACCCCCAAAATTTTTAGGGAGTCTTTTTTATATGTTTATTGTAATACCATCTTGTTTGTACTTATATAAAAGCTTCAGACACGCTGATCCCAAAAATATAAATTTCAACTCGATTCACCCAATGGTCACTATTTTTACAACACATAATGTACCCCCAAAAATTTTAGGAGGTCTTTTTTATCTATTTATTGTAATACCGTCTTGTTTGTACTCATATACAAGCTTTAGACACGCTAATCTCAAAAATAGAAATTTCAACTCGATTTACCCAATGGTTACCATTTTTACAACCCATACATAATGTACCCCCAAAAAATTTTAGGGGGTCTTTTTTATATATTTATTGTAATACCGTCTTGTTTGTACTCATATAAAAGCTTTAGACACGCTGATCTCAAAAGTATAAATTTTAACTTGATTACCCAACGGTTACTATTTTTACATTCCATAATGTACCCCCAAAAATTTTTAGGTGTCTTTTTTATATATTTATTGTAATACCGTTTTGTTTGTACTCATATTAAAGCTTTTGACACGCTGATTTTAAAAATATGAATTTCAATTTAATTCCCATTGGTTACCGTTTTTACAACCCATAATGTACCTCCAAAAATATTTAAGGGTACATTATTGATTGTAAAAATGGTAACCATTGGGTAAATCGGTTTAAAAAAAATTTTTTGAGATCAGCGTGTCGAAAGCTTTGATATGAGTACAAACAAGACGGTATTACAATAAATTTAAAAAAAGACCCCCTAAAAATTTTAGGGGGTACATTATGGGTTGTAAAAATGGTAACCATTGGGCAAATCGAGTTGAAATTTATATTTTTGAGATTATCGTGTCTAAAGCTTTTATACGAGTACAAACAAGACGGTATTACAATAAATATATAAAAAAGACCCCCTAAAAATTTTTGGGGGTACATTATGGGTTGTAAAAATGGTAACCATTGGGTGAATCGAGTTGAAATTTATATTTTTGAGATCAGCGTGTCTAAAGCTTTTATATGATTACAAACAAGACAGTATTACAATAAACATATAAAAATACACCCCCTAAAAATTTTGGTGGTACATTTCGGTTGTAAAAATGGTAACAATTGGGTGAATCGACTTGAAATTTATATTTTTGGGATCAGCGTGTCGTGAGCTTTGATATGAGTATAAACATGACGGTATTATAATAAAATCACCTCTTAAGAAATTTAGGGGGTACATTGATGGGTGAAAAATTTGGTAACTACTGAACGAATATTCAAAACCTATATATTTTTAAAATCAGTGCGTTCAGAGCTTTCATATGAGTATAAACATGTCACTTAAAATGAAAGAATGACGAAATTACCATTTTTCAAATTTGGGGGTATTTGGGGGTATGTAACCGGGTAACCATAAAAAATTTTAGTCTAAAATTAATATTTTTGAAATCATCACGCATGAAGCTTTTAAACGAATATAAACACGACTTATAAATAATAAAAACAAAAAAATCACCCTTACTAATTTAGGGGTTACAAAAGGGTCTGTGTTTTGGTTACCCGACCATTTAGAGCAAATTTTTTATATTTTTTAAACCAGCACGCCGAGAGCTTTAAAATGATATTTACTTGCCTATGTAGAAGACTGTCTTAAAGGTTTTTTTTAGGGGTCAGCCATTTCAGTGCCTTAGGGCATCAAGATTTTTTTGGGACTATCACCAAAATGTAGGACTTAAATTTCCGCATAAATCCCCCTCCGGTCTCAGGCCTGTGGCTCTAACAGTTTTTGAGCATAATGCCAAAATATGCATAACCCCCATACAGAGATTTTTTAGCAAAAATCGAGAAATTGACCCCCTTTAACCTCTTGGTGCGCCCGACTCAGGTAGGTTACCCCTAACAAATAATATATTTTTGAGCTCAGGAAAGTATGAGCAATCTGCAAAAAAATTTTCAGACATAAAGCCCCATATGGTAAAAAATTAGAAATTTATCCAAAAATTTTAGCAATTTTGGAGCTAACCCCCCAAAATTTTTGAAAAAAAAATTTTTTAGGAGGTAGCCAAAAGTACAAGGATCTTAACGCGAGATATTTGCATAATGATCGCGGTGCGTTCAAAAGTTATAAGACCGCAAACAAAAATTTCTTTCTATTATTGCTAAAAAAACAGATAATACTATTGAATAATTTTACCTAGTGATTGCCTATTTTGGTACCCCCAGGGTGCCCCTCCCCCCAAAAAACTGCATTGGAGATTTACGCGTTATGTCTATACTTGTTTTTATCCCACGGTCACGCTGATCCGAAAAATATCACTATTGAATAATTTTATTTTATGGTTACCCATTTTGGCACACCCATCACCACCCTCAAAAATTGCATTGGAGATATATGCGTTGTGTTTGTACTCGTTTTAATCCCACGGTCACGCTGATCCCAAAAATATCACTCTTGAATAATTTTATTTTATGGTTAACCCTTTTGGCACACCCCTGACCACCCCCAAAAATTGCATTGGAGATTTATGTGTTGTGTTGCACTCGTTTTAATCCCATAGTCACGCTGATCCCAAAAATATCAATCTTTAATAATTTTACCTTGTGGTTACCCATTTTGGCACCCCCAGGATACCACCCAAAAATTGCATAGTAGATTTATGCATTGTGTTTATATTCGTTTCAGTCCCACGGTTACGCTAATCAAAAAAATATATTACTATTGAATAATTTTACCATTTGGTTACTCACTTTGGCACCCCCAAGGTACCACCCCCTCCCCCAAAAAAATCATTGGAGATTTATGCGTAGCGCTTGTACTCGTTTTAATCCCATAGTCACTCTGATCCAAAAATATCACTCTCAAATAATTTTACCTTGTGGTTACCCAATTTGGCACCCCCAGATAATATCAAATAATTTTACATTGTAATAATAACTATTAAATACATAGATTAAACATACCTTTCAAAACAATTTAGTATTTTTAAAATTGACAAAATAGTCTACAAAATATAAAAAAATAAAAAGACTTCCAAAATGGCAGATCTAATTTCGCTCTATTGGTTGACCTGCCAACATTAGCGGAGAATATTGTCTGCCGATTTGGTGAATTAAATGTCTGCCAAAATAATTAAAATTATCTGCCAATTTGGCAGAATTATTAGTTGCGTGAAAATTGGCTGAATATTCTGCCATTTTGGCAGATTTTTTTAAAGAATGGCTGACAAAGATTAAAAGAGTACTGTTGTCAAAATCCAAAAAAATTGCATGGAAGACAGAAAATTCTGGTAAATCTACAGCATAAGGTAAGCTAGTATATATCTTAAAAATAATTACTACTTCTTTAATTTAATATTTTAACACCAAAGTATAATTTTTGCCACACCGAAAACTTTTAAAAAATTTGCTATATATGTTTAAAAACAACTTAAACAAGTTTTTTTAAATTTTTTTAAAAAAATTGTGTTTGTAAAAAAAATTTATGATGCTTCTGTCTAAAAAATAAATGAGACTGCTGACAAAACGTAAACTTGTATAAGTTTAAAACTATGCTAAATCTAAAAATTAAAAAAATTAAAAAGTTTATTTTACCTAATTAGTTATTACAAAATGATAAAAAAACCATAAACTTACCAACCAAACTCAGATAAAAAATAAACACAACACACATTCTAACATACTTTAGGATAAATAAAACTTTAAGTTTATTATAACAAAAAATGAAACATTTTTATTTCAAAAAAATTATTTTCCTAAAAAATATATTCAGTATTTTAATTGCATTATTAACATTTATGAAAACCTAATCAGGTAATAAGTATTTAAACAGGATTATATGTATAGTAAATATCATAATAACCTAACAACGCTGTTTTATCATAATACTAGTAATTTATTTAATTAACCACTGAATATCTATTTAAAAACAGTAAATAATGTACTCTTCTGTATTATTTTACAATTTTGTGTTTTCTAAAAATTGATGAGAAGAACTAGCTGATGAGTCGCACATCTCCCTTGTCCAATAACTTATTCTAGTTAAAGTAAAGTGACAAAATAGGTTATTATATTAAATCAAAATGCCACGAGGTAGTGACAAATCAAAAAATGAATGTGTTTTAGCAAAACCCCTTGAAAACTTTATTTTAAAATAATATATCGTATTCCAAACGGCCTTAAAATTTTGATAATACTTTAAAACTGCAAATCTACCTTAATTTCGGCCCACAAAGAAGAAAATTCTCATTTTGGAGAACTTCCAAGCAGTCCATTTATAATTATTTGGAATGGCTTAAAGATTACTGAAATTTACAAAATCTTCTTACAAATAAAAACTAAGCAGTGTTTATTTAATATTTATTTAAAATTATATTAATTCTTTATAATCCTGTTTAATTTTTAAAAAATATTCGCAATCCATTCTTGTTTATTGCATTATTGTTATAATTGTTGCAAATGAAAAAATAAAATTAACATTTTTAAAGAACAAATTGCAAATCAACTTATCATTGTAAGAAAAAGTAAAAAATAAAACGGTCATTTTTCAAATTAATATCTATTTATGAATTTTATGCAAAAACCCACGGCTTGTTAGATTTGTCGCTTCCAAATAGCCTTTGGGTTTAGTTAGCTTAATTTATTCTCTCAAAACCTTAAATTACTTTTTAAACAAGTTTGTTTTTATTAAAAAAATCCACTAAAAATAAATGTTCTTATTTATTGTATGAATAAAACAAAAAGCTAACTAACACTGTAAATACACTATAAATAAGTGTTCTTATTTAATATATAAATAAAATAAATAGCTAACTAATACTGTAGTTGTTACTACATAAAATCAGAACACTGCTCTACTAACACTTTGTGTATATATGTTTGTTTAATATTGCTACATCTGACCAAAATACCAACAAGATTGAAACACTAAATCGCCTCTTACAATGTTTACTCATTAAAATTCAAAAAACCTTAAAAACCAAACTAAAATCTATTAATTAGTCTTTAAATAAAGAAAACTTACGCAAGCAAACAGTTTTACTTTATAAATAACCTTACAAATATTTTGTTAATTTTACTTTCTGTACCTAATTATGATGTACATGCCAAACCTGCTTCTGCACCAACCAAAGGTGTTTTACTTAACATGCTTCCTGCACCATTTCAGGTGTCAATCTTTAATTTTCCTATTTTGCTTAATAAAAGTAATTTGTAAATTAATGGAAATAATTATAACAAATGAAATTTTAAACTACTTAAACACAAATAACTTAATCACTCCCAAGCAATACAGTTTTCTTGCTAAACGCTCTACTTTTACCAAATTGTTGGTTATGCTTAAATGGACCAAAGCTGTAAATGATGGCAAACGGATTGACTGTATCTATATGGATTTAGCTAAAGCTTTCGATTCCATTTCACATCCTAAACTATTAGCAAAATTGAATGTTTATGGATTAGGTTATGAGTTATTAAACTGGATTTCCGCTTTTCTTTCAAATCGTAGTCAAAAACTCAGTATTGAATATAACATTTCAGACTCCATAAAAGTTGAATCTGGCGTTCTACAAGGTTCAGTACTTGGACCAGTCTTGTTTTTATTGTATATAAATGATGTTATTACATATTCTAAGATAGGATCTTGTGGTATAAAAAATATTTGCGGACGACTGTAAATTGTATTTGGCGAGAAGCAATGAAAACATTGATGATTTAAGTGAATCGCTAAAACAGTTTTTTTAATTAGACAAAAACGTGGCAATTAAATATTGCATTTCACAAATGCAAAGTTTTTAGCGCAGAAAATTTAAAATTACCAGAACAAAATTTCTATTTCGATCAAACAAAAAAAAAATGAAACAAATTCAATACAAGATCTTGGTGTTTGCCTTACAAGCGACTTGAAAATTAGTCGGTACTGCGGTGAAATTGCTAGAAATGGTTACTATAGAGCTTCACTTATATTACGTTGTTTAAACAATAAAAATCCTAATATTCTTATTCGTGCTTATAAAGTATATGTAAGGTCTTTGTTAGAATTGTGTACACCAGTATTTAATCCATGCCAAATCGGCGATATTATATGTTTAGAAAAAGTACAGAAAATTTTCACTAGGCGTTTATGTCAAAAATGCCACATTTGCTACAAAAATTACAACCACCGTCTCGAAATCTTTAAAATTGAAACTTTGGAACAACACTGTTTGAAAAACTGATCTTTGTATGGTATTTAAAATTGTAAATAATCTAGTATATTTAAAATTTGAAAAAAATTTTAGTCTCAAATTAACTAATTATAAATTACGAGGACACAATTTAAAACTTCATTATTCTGAAAACTATAAATTAAATTGTAGAAAATTTTTATTTTCACAAAGAGTAATAAAAAGCTGGAACTCATTGGGAAAAAATGTTGTAACCTCAAAGTCACTAAGGACTTTTAAGAAGTGTTTAAACAATATGGACTTACACCCTGGTCAAAATCCAATGTTTTAAACAGTAGGAATCCCCTGTGCATCAAAGGTCACCCGGGGCATAAAGGGACGCCAGAATTTATGTCTAATAACATACCAACAACATAACATAACAAGGACCTTTCTAATAACAGGCCGGCGCGGCATTCTTTTAGCCATATTGGCACTTTTATTTTAAAACCCTGTTTTGCCGCTGCTCCTCAGACAACCTATCCCAGGGAGCAAAACATATATGACATGATCACGAATACTATATGACATTTTAAAGCTAAAAAAAATCTGAGGTGTAAGTAATTTTATGTTAACCAAGTACTAAGCTTTTATTTTTTTTAGGGAGTAACTAAGTGTGCGCTTTTTCTCACCTTTGCTTGCCTAATTTGTCATTCGTGTTGTATTTTTATATCACATGTTTTGATAAATAAACTTTTTGATTTGATTTGAAGGTATCAAAATTAATCCATGAATATTTCCTTTTTTGTTTTACCTAACCTGCTTCTACACCTGTTTAGATGTTTTCACTTAACGCTATTTTTAAGTATAATTTTTCCAAAATAAATTTTTCAATAATTACACAAATTTTATAATAATAAATTAAAATACAAATTCTATATTTACTTTTCTTTTTTAAAAAAAATTTTACATCAATATATTTTTAAGTAACAAATATAATTTCTATATTTACTTTTCTTTTTTAAAAAAAATTTTACATCAATATATTTTTAAGTAACATCACATAACCTTTTCTTCTTTCTTATTTAAAATATTTATTTTTTTTATTTTTTTGGAATATATTTATTGTGGTAAATATAATGTATTACCTGAAACTGCATGTTTTGTTGTATTTAGCGTTTCAGATTAAAAATTTTTTAATCGGTTTTACCATCATTTTTTTAAACACTTTTCAGCCATGCAAGCAAGTTATTGAAGTTTAGTTTGTAGTCAATACTTTTAAGAAGTCGCATCCCTGAGGCGAAAACACACACAATAGCGGAATGGCGATAAAATTCATATTTTGGAAGGTTATATCTCCATAACCAAAAGTAGAATATGTATGGAACATATATCGAAACATAGCCTAGACTCTTAGCTATCTTTTAAGAAGGTTTGCAATGGAACTATAAGGCTACTTCCCGGCAGTGGATTTTTAAACTGGAAAAAAAGAGATAAAAGAAATTTTTCTGTGAGGTGGAAAATTTTTGATTACGTTCTGTTTTTATTAAAAAAACCATATTTAATAAATAATTTTTTTGCTGGAATTTTGGGAGAAGAAAGGGAGGAGACAACTTTTACGGTGAAAACTTAATTGAAAATTAAAATTTTATGGAGGAGAGGACGGCTCGGCCTCTGCCAGAAAATCAGGACAGACATCCGGACAAACAAATTATTGGCTTAAAGTTTTACCTCTTAATAACAAACTCGTTTGATTACCTTAAACCTACAATTGCAAAATAATCCTCCATCATAACTAAGTTAAAACAGATATGAAACAAATAAAATCTAAGTTAACACAGTTAACATAAAAACAGCTAATATAAAACGAACATGGATTTACACGCGGAGTTTAACAAAGACAGCGGAAAGAGACAACATAGAGACGCGGAGTTTAACTAAGACAGCGGTGACACAGAATACCTTCTGTGGATATGCGGCAAAAGAAATTCCAAAGGGTTAACATAGCTTTAGAATCAGAAAACGAAAGAATCAGAAAAATTAAAAAAATTGTTATTACCAAGTTAAAACATGGGTAATATTTTTTGAAAAGTTTTAAAATTAAAAATTATTTTTTCTTCAAGTTTATCAATTAAAAAAAACTTATTACAAAGCTGTTGTGTTCTGTCGCGATATTAAAAATAAACATTTAGTTTAACACAGAGCAGCGGTGACGTGAAATACCTTCTGCGGATATGCAGCGATGGAATAATTTATGGAGCTATGAGCCAAAGATTTAAGCTCATTTTTTTGGCAAATTCAGAGAAGAGAAACCCCGCAGCACCGCTTTCATTCTGTAGTAATATTTAATTTATTATATATACCTATCTGATAAATTATTATATATACCTATCTTTTTTTAAAGAAAATAATTCACAAAACTTTAATGTTTAAAAACAAAAAAATATCAGTTATAACTATCTGATAAATAAAACAACAATTTTTAATATTTAAAGCAATTAAATCGAATTTTTTGCATTTTTAAACGCTTGGTTAACGTCGAGCGAAGTAAAATTATTATTTTACAAAATATTAATTAGGTATGTTCAGGAGCTATGCATACCCGTTTTTTTAATTTAAGCTTCGGTCCGTTCAAAAAAAGAACGCGTGTGTGTGATTTTTCTCGGCACTGAACGCGCTGATTATTATGAACGAACTTGAAGGCTAGGCATTGGGTTTTTAAACTGGAAAAGAAAGATAAAAGAAGTTTTTGTGTGAGGTGGAAAGTTTTTGATTACGTTCTATTTTTATTTAAAAAAATATAACTCATCTTTAATAAATAATTGTTTTTGCTCGAATTTTGGGAGGAGGAGGGAACAACCACTACGGTGAATACTTAATTGAAAATTTGAAATTTTACGATGGGAAGAACGGCTCTGCCTCTGCCAGAAAAACCGGACAGACATCCAGACAGACAAACTATTGCCTTATTATTATAGTAGATATAACCTTTCAAATTACTAGTTTTTTCGCCAGTCCGCATCATTTTTGTATAGACTATAGTGATTTAGAATTTTTGATAATAACACTTTAAATCAGCTTTTAAAAAATTGTACTTAAAATTTTTGTTTATAGGGTAACAACTAGCAAATGGAAACTGCATTGCACAACCGAATGTTTTACCTGAGTCACAATAACCCCAAAATTACATACAGTCTAAATATTGTGGATATAAAATCAACAAATATTCTAAAAGATAGTTGCAAAAGATTTAAAGTTCTCTAAGCATTAGAGAGGAATTGCTAAAAAATAAGAGTTGTTTACTTTTTTTATTTCTTCACTTTACATAAAAAGTTTTTTTTAAATTTTTTGTTGCTGATTTGTTATTATTATTGGTTTTTAACATTTTTTTAAATTTTTATTAGAATGTGAGAACACAGTTTGGTCCCCAAACACCATAATGTGTTTAAAATGTGTTTATTTATAATCTGAAAATGTGTTTACTTATAGTTTTTTTATATAAGATGTAGCTTTCTTAAAGTTACTTACAAAACCTAAATAACAGAATTAAACTTACACTTGCTTTCGCTTCATAGATTGATAAATATTTTAGTTTTATGTTACGAAATTGTACATAAAGTGGATTTTACAAAGTTTTTTGCATTTTATCAAAATTTAAAACTAGAGGTCGCAATTTAAAACATATTTTAGCAATGTTGTGTTTAAATTGCTACAAATATTTTTTAACTAGAACAGCAAACGTATTGCACCTCACGTAGTTTTTGCAAATAACGTTAAAGCATTTAATTAAAAACTAAATCCAATAATTTAGTAATTAGTACATTCATTGTATCTGATGCCATCTCCTTTCACGGTATCTGATATAGTTTTTTCCAAACAATGCTTTTTTTAAACAAAATATGCTGTCAAAAGTTAAATGTAATTTTTATAATCCCTAATTTTTAGGTATTTTTATTTTTTTATGACTGGTTATTTTTTTAGATTTACCGCGTTAATTGTAATGTGTATCAATATCTCCATTTAAATTAATACACATTTAAAAAATAAAAATAACTGCCGCAAAAAATTTTTATGCATAATTTCTCAAGTTAATATATTTTATCAAATTTAAAAAAATTATTTACATTTTCATAATTTTTTTGAACAATATACAGTTAAATGCACTGATTAAACCTTCTCGGTGTGATGTTTATGTTTTAAGAAGAACCGCTAACTTAGTGCAAGAGAATATCAATAAAAAAGCCCATTTCCTTCTTCAAACCTCATCGACCTTTTCACTCTCTGATTAAATACATGGCAAAAATAACAGAATTAATGTGTGAAGGAGGCATATTACAATACCCATCGGCTTGAGTTGTCCTAATTCACATTAAAAAAATTGTCATTTTTAAAATTTTTGACTTTTACTTGCGGCTATATATGAGACCCCACAACTAAAATGATTATTTTTTACATGCCGCGTATTTTGAGAAGAGGGATGTCATTTTCTTCTATCTGTAAATACAAATTAAAAAAAAGTTTAAAAGTTATTTATTTTTAAATTTATATAATTAACCTTCATATTCCTCTTTGCAATGGTTTACAAGCACAAAATCATTTGAGTTGTCTTGGTTTTTTCCTATAAATCGGCATGACATTGTGGATTCAATTCGGTTTGTGTTGTACTTTTTAAACCTTCGATATGTATCACCTATTGAAATTCCAATTTCTGAATCTCCAACGAATTTAATGTTGCCTTGCACTAAAAAAATTTATAATTAAGCAAATAAAAAAAGTTGAAATGTATAATGGTTAAAATGTATAATAAAATAAAATTTTAAAGTACAGATTAAAATTTGAAAATAAAACACTAAGAAGAAATTTAAGCCTTTATTATCTTTACACAAAAAACACCATTAAAAATGTAAAGACGAAAATCAAAACAACTTAAACTATAATTACTGTTGCATTGTAGCAGTATTATTGCAATCAATACTATTTCAAAAAATACTGATTATTAATATCATTATTATTTATTTTGGCAAATGGCGAATTATCCAAAATAATTTTTTCTCACAATTTATGTTTATAGGCTAATCAAAATTTATTTGAATTAGTAATTTGCAGGATCGAGTCGGCTAATTAACAATACAATAATTTAAAATTTGTTACAAAAACAATTTAATATTTAAAATTAAATATTTTATTTTAGGAATTTTATATCAAGTCACACAATTCCAAACAAAAATGCAAACATTTAAATGGCTAAAGCTAACAAAACATATTTTGTAAAAAGGTGGGAATCATATATAAAAAATGTCATGATCGTCACGATTTAAATTGGTAATCTCATTGCCGCATATAAATTTACATTAAAGTTAAATCCAAGCTTTTGAAACTTTTTTACTAGTTTCATCAGACGTTCTATAAACGGAAATTATTATCAGTTACTGATATAAATCATAATAAATTGAGAAATCAGATCTGAAATAAAATTTATATCTATTAATATTATATAAAATATAATATAAAATAAAATATAAAAAATATTAAACATAAAAGATATAAAAAATAACACTTCAAAATATAAAAAATATTAAACATAAAAAGGATAAAACTTCACAATACCGTTGCAGACACTAGGTATTTAAAAAACATGAATGAAGTAAAATGATTTTTATAGCCTCATTGGGCCGACTATAAGTGCCTAAACACATTTGACCTGCATATGTAACTACAGATAAGAAACCTTTCAAATTTAAAACATATAAAATTGCAAGTCTCGGACTGTTTTAGAGTTTTTTAGTATTTGATTATTACTCGAATAAGTTTTGTTCATAAGTTCATTAGATAGTTGAATATGAAATGTTTCACGTTGATTTTCAGCTGTAAGTATGAGCTTACAAACGTTTTACCATTCTGCTCCTTTCTTAAATCTTTTTGAAGCATAACATATTATAATTTAAGGTTAAATTTAGGTTTTGGCTGGGGACTTTCACCCCGCACCCTCTGTTTGCTAATGTTTCGCTAGGTTCATTACTTTGATCCAAGAGTCAGCTCTAAAGGCAATCGCTCAAGGATCCGCTAGGTACCACCTTTCGTAGGTGCGGGGTGAAAGTTCCCATCCAAAAGCTGAATTTCACCTTAAAAGATCCGGTAGTGGACCATGGGCTTGCACCCTTAGTTTTCTAAGGCCCTTGCCAGTTGAGACGTTTTTAGCAACTCTGTTTGCTAATGTTTCGCTGGGTTCATTACCCTGATCTAAGGGTCAGCTCTAAAGGTAATCGCTCAAGGATCCGCCAGGTACCACTTTCGTGGGTGCGGGGTGAAAGTCCTTAGTCAAAAGCTGAACTTAACCTTATCATAATTAAACGCTTTATTTTATGCTAAAAAATCAGAGTAAAGTTTTGTAATATCTGCAAAAACTTTAAACTTGGAATTTTCTACATATTCTACTGATTATATTGGACACGAGGGTACTGGACATGAGGGTAATGGACATGAAAGTACTGGACTCTATATAAGTCGTTTCGTTTTTAATTATAAATAACATTCTTTTTTGCTTAAATATAATGCAATTTAATAATAAAAAACCACGTGAATTATTTTAAAAAAAACACCATACTAATTGAATACAAAATTTTCAAAAATCGTGTTGCACACAATTTATACCATTGCTTTTTAATAAAAACTATAATAGTGTTTGAAACTTAATCTGGCCCTCTGGAACTCCAAAACCCTACCTTGGTCATTTGCAAAAAACTAAAGAATTATTAGTAATATTAAACAATCATCAGTAGAATGAGAACGCCAGGAAAATTTTTTAATTACTTCTTTACTTCTTTTAATTACTTACTTCTTTAAATTCTTCTATCACATAAACTCGTATGAAAATATAAAGCGAACTACACAGTTTTCTTTGATTTTGTTGTTTTATTTATCGATTTTCCTACTCTTTTCATCGATTGTTAATTAAAATGATTAAGTTTTTTTTATAAAATTTTTAGAACAATTAACTTCTGCAAAAATAGATATTAGTAGTAGAAATATAAAAAATAACCTTTTGCCTTTTTTAATCCACTTTACGTTAGGGAATGCACTTGAACACATGTTGATCATTTAAAACAAAGGAAACAAAATGTGCTCTTAAAACCAAAATTTTACATCTAAAAATAGAGTCGTGAGTAAAATAATAAAACAACAGATCTTTGCGAGTCTTGAAACCGCATCTTTGGACGGAAAACCTTATTTATTAACCTTAGCAAAACCCAAAAATTAAGTTAAACTTTCTCATAATATTTTAATATAATATAATAAATATAATAGTATGATTTTAAACAATACCGAATAATTTATGTTAAAAAAGACAAGAAATTGTTTTAAGAAAACATTTTTTTAGAATGTTTTTGCAAATTTATTTATAGCAGAACTATTTGCAATTATTTTTAAAGTTGTTTTTTCCAAAGGCATTATACAAAATACATTTTTTTCTATACACCACAAAAAATAGCCACAAAAATATTTTACAGCACAATCAAAACATAACTACAACCTTAATGATTATTATCTTTCAAATCGTCTCATAGCTTTTTCAGAATTTTTAAATGAAATGACCGAAATGCCACCAGGTAGCGACAAATGAAAAAACCATCATGTTTTAGCAAAACCCCTTTAAAAATTTATTTTAAAATAATATAACGTGTTCCAAACGGCCTTAAAATTTTTGATAATAACTTGACACTGCAAATTTACCTTAATTTTGTCAACAAATAAAAAATTCTTATTTTGGAGAACTGCCAGCCAGTCCATTTATAAATATTTGAAATGGCTTAAACATTGCTGAAATTTACAAAATCCTCTTACAAAAAAAACCGTCCTGGCAGTCAGAGAGGGTGGGAACGGGGACAGAGGGAACGCCTTCCCACGACGTTTGAAACTGAACACCGGACAGAATGCATTAATTTCCCTATACAAGCATTGAATATACCGCAGTTTCCCCCCTGTCAAATAAACCCAGCTGCTGCCTCGAGTTCCCACGAATTGACGGAATTTGGAGTCAAAAATACACCTTTGCATAAAAGTCAAAATTGGGGCAAAATTCTTTTTATTTTTGAACGGATTTTAATTCCTTATGTATGTATAAACGACTGCCACCAGACCGGCTGTACTGGGAGAAAAACAGAGGCGATACTCACTCATTCCTTCGTTCTGACTGATGAGGAAGTTCGCCCCTTCATTTTCTCTCTGGCATTTGAAATATGCGATTAGTCATTATCGTAACATTGTAACAGTTAGAAACAAAAAGAAACTGGCAAGATGTTGTGATCCCAGGGACCAAAAACGCTTACTCCTTCCCTTCTTTCAGCATTTTTTTGTTTAGGAATTAACCGTTTTAATTTCAAGCGTTTATAACAGTTTCATTTAAATAGACCGCACCAATTTTTCTGTAATAAATATCATCCAAGCATTTCCGAATCGTGTACAAACAAACAGACCTGTGCACTGCCGCCCGGGGTTTTATTCATAGATGTTTTTTTGGGGGGGACAGAGGGGTCCACCCCCCTAGAGCCAAAATTTTGGACCCCCTAGAAAAAATCCAGGGGCCCCTTCCCTCCTCCCCAAAGCTCGAGCGGTCTGGCCTGACCCCCCCCCCTAGCAAAATGACCCCCTGCCCCCAACTAATTTAGAAGTATAATTTTTTATTTACTGTCCAAAACACGGTTTTTAATTTTAAAACCGTTTGAGAATACAGTCTTAGGCATTACTAGTCTGTTTTAGTATATAATATTCACTTAAATTATTGATTAAAAAAAATTTTGTTAAAAAATCGGACCATCCTGACCATAGGTGAGCACGGTCGGGGAAGCTAGAGGGGGGGGTGGTGGTTACCCGGGGTAAATCGAATTTGAATTCTAGAAGGGGGGTCCAGGGGGGTTCCGGGACCCCCCCTAGCTTTTTAGAGGGGGGTCGACCCCGGGGTGCGAAATTTTGAAATCTAGAGGGGGGTCAGGTGGGGTCCGGTGTCCAAAGCAAAACAGTTTTAAACCATAATAACTTTAATAATTGTTCTTTTTATAGGATAATACTACATTTTATTGAATAAAAAGCCATATTCATGTATAAAAAGGGTGTAAAAGCATGAATATGTGATGAAAATTCACAATTTTTGAAGAAAATTTAGTATAAAAAAAGGTACCTAAAATTTTCCCGAGGGGGAGGGGGGGGCAGATTTCAAAATCTAGAGGGGGGTGAGGGGTAAAAAAATTGGGAAATTTGGGGGAAGGGGGGCCCCCCTCTAGATTTTTGTCTAGGGGGGGGGGGCCCCCGAAATTTCCGAGGCTAGGGGGGGTGGACCCCACCCTGCCCCCCCTCTTCTCACCTATGATCCTGACCCCCCCTAAATTTGAAATTTCGCAACGGAAGTCGACCCGACCCCCTAAAAAGCCAGGGATCCGAACCTCCCTGGACCCCTCCCCCCTAAAAAATTTTGGCCTTCCACTCGGGGGTGGACCCCCCCCCCCCCGCTAGCGGACTGGAGCCAAAAGCATCTACGTGGGTTTATTGGGGGATTAATTCCGAGAAATGGGGGAACACGGGGGGCAACTTTTTTGAAACGGGGGGGCAAGCAGGAGAGATAAAAAAAAGAGAAAAAAGTAGAAAAAGAAGAAAAGAAAATTGAAAAAAGGGACAAAAAAAAAATAAAAATAAGGTAAAAATAGGTTTAAAATGGCTTAAAATGCATTGAAATAGGCAAAAACTATATTTGTTACAAAAACACTACACACGTCTGTTCCGCCGTTTAAACTAATTACAAACCCCTTTTTGTATACTTTCCACGGCTCCACTTTCCGCTATACACTTCCAATAAACCTTTATAGCTTTGCCAACAACTTGTCAAGAGTCCAGTTAAAAATGAGCAATTTAGAGCCCGCTTCAAAAGCTACACTTGACTTGGAGACTTCTTTAGCTATTTTGCAATAAAAGATCCCCTTCCCCTTCCAGACCGCCCAACTCACGTGCACTGTACGACTGATTGAGTCACATTTATTTAATTCTTTCCATCGCTTCTGCCAACCAAACCACCCACAAGACTTCATAAACCGGCTTACATTTAGAACTATTTACAATAAACAACGAAACTCAACTCAGTTCCAATCTTACTGGTTCAAAAACGCCCGAGGTTGGGCATTGGCCAGCCAGTCTGCGACCCTTACGCCATACCTCCTCCTCTTTAAAACCATCGTTTCACACAGCGCTTTAAAATCAATACGAAGGCACCCTCCTAGTTTTTCATCTCCGTACCTTTCTTCCAGCTATATTCCCCCTCGGGGCGTCCTTACCGCGCAAACGAAACCAATCCATCCAAAACAATAGCCCTCCGTGAATCGGACCCATTCTCGCTCACCCCAAGGTATTGCATACCGCATCTGACATCCATTCCGCAAATTGCGCATCTTTCCCTCATCTCAAATAACCCTGCGTTTGTCCCTCCCTATTCAATCCATTCGCCCAACTCAAGACGGCCAATTGACTTAATCCGGTGTCACAAATTCTCCACCACTTATCACCTTATTGAAAAGGTGCAATAAAGCTAATTACCAGGCTCCAATTCCATTTTTTCCTAAAACCCGCACGAATGAGGTTTCATCAGCGGTATAAATAAAAGACGAAGTCTGCGAGGACGACGTTTTTAACCCTCTTTAAACAGCTATTGAAGTGTTTCTGCTTGCATTTTCCAGGAGGAGGAGGAAGTAACGTTGGCTTTTTAATGGCAGCTTCTACTTCTGTTGTAAAACGAAGAAACTCTTCATATTATATAATCAGCGAAATGAAATGCATTAATTCGATATCGTTATGATTTTTATTTTATAATCCTTAAATCTATCAAACAACAAAATTAGGGCTCGGGCTCAATGTCAAAAGTCCTGACACCACACTTTCCCAAACTTTGAGGTTTGAGGTGGCTGGGTAACTCAATTACTGGGGTCATTTTTGTGGGTAACAGGTTTTTTAACCCTTCCCCTCCCAAAAAAACACAAGGCTTTCTTCCACTTGTGATTATGGTGGTATAAGTAAACTCCACCCACCCATCTCATCTCATCGATGAAAAATAACCAACCCAACCCCCACCCTACAATGAAAAAATATTTGGTCAATCACTCCCATTAAAAACCCAGCTTAAAAAGCCTAAAATACTATATACATCAATCAATTTTACTCCAACCAACTAAACTTAATACTAGTAGCGCTTTTTTAAAAAAGACAAAAAACTGGTCGACTAAGCCTACACTTCTTCTGATTAAGCGAACCAGTAAGAAAGTAAGGAAACTGTTTAAATTTCCATTGGCGTAAATTTTCATTCAAGTTTTCTGCCATTCTAAAGTCGTCTTTTGCGCTATTAGAGTAGAGCAGTTGCGTTGTAGTAACCGTTTAACGATCCAAACAAAGACCGTATTCTTCACCCAATCCAAGTCATTTGTTGCTTCCGGTTAAATATCAGCTGATTTTCACGCCGGTTTCAATTCAACCAGCTAAAAATCAGCAGCGCCCTTTTTTAAACTGGGGGACTAACTGAAGGGGGGTACGTTTGTGGGTTTGGAGAATACGACCCTTATCCCATCGTTTGCCAAAAATTTTCTTAATAAGAGGTAATATTAGAAAATTTTTATTTTTCTACAATTAAAGGTTACGGAGGCAGCGCCACCACCCCGTCATATCGTGAAATTGTCGTTTTTCGGGCGAAAGATCAGCTGATTACAAATAGCGGGAAAAAACTCGCTGTTTTTTTCTTATCCACCGAGTTTCCTCAAAATTTTTTCACTGAAACTTTAAGACGATATACCAGGGGGGGGTCGACCCGGGGTGGAAGATTTTGAAACCTAGAGGGGGGTCAGGTGGGGTCCAATTTCCAAAACAAAATACTTTTAAACCATTAAATGTTTAATAATAGTTTTTTTATAAGATAATACTACATTTTATTGAATAAAAAGCGATATTTAGGTATAAAAAGGGTGTAAAAACATGAATTCGTGTTAAAAATTCACGTTTTTGGAAGGAAATTTAGTATAAAAAAAAGTACTTAAAATTTTCTCAAGAGGGGAGGGGGGGGGTCAGATTTTAAAATCTAGAGGGGGTCAGGGGTAAAAAATTCGAAAATTTGGGGGAGGGGGGAAGCCCTGGATTTTTTTCTAGAAGGGGGCCCCCAAAATTTCGAGGCTAGGGGGGGGTGAACCCCACCCTACTTCCCCCCCCCTTGTTCATCTACGAACATAGATATTCCTTGACTATTGAGAGCCAAAAGCCATAAACTTCCTGCGTAGCGGGAAAATTTTGGGTTTTTGATTGTTTATATACTTCTGGAATGCATCAGGAATGTTTCTCTACTAATATTAAAACATTTTTTTCTCTTCTAAAATAAAAAAAACAAAACAATGTAATATCCTCCCCTTACAAAAAAATTTGGCTTAGCTGGATTAGGGGATGAGGAGGGTGGCTGCTCTCGTCTTAAGCACGCCATTACTAGCAGGACTATGGCAATTGTAAATAACAGTTGAGAAATAAAATACAAAATGAATAATTTTTAACTGGATGCAGTAATGTTATATACGAAGAACAGGACTTTTCGCTAGAAATATTATTGTTTATTCACCAATTGAGTAAAATTTAGAAATTGGTACCTGTGAAATTAATGAAGAACAATATCTGCGAAGCAGAAAATTTTTGATTTTTTTGCGTTTTTATGCATTAAATATGTCGCAGGAAAACTTCGATAGGAAAAAATATTTTCTCAATTTTTTTGTAAAAACCAAAGAGGGGACCCTTACAAAATTTTTTGCTTCCTCAGAATTTGAGGAAAATATATCCCCCATCCCCCCTGGATACGGCCCTGGTAGCATATTATGGGCACATAAAGGGTGCGCTTTCTAAAAAGTTCAGGAGACCAGACAAAACCCTTAATGCTTCCGATCGTGATCCGATCAGCTGATTCCATTCAGTAGCTGAGCTCTCCCCGTACTTAGCATGTGATTAACAAAATAAGTCACAAGCAGTATAAAATCCAAGTGACTTCTCTGACTCATAATGTATACCTATAATAATATATGCGTGTTAAAAGATAAAAGAATAAGTCACAGTCACGAATATTTTACGGCTATTCTGACTGGTTTTGTCGTGGTATGCATAAGAAAACGACCATAAATTAAATGCGCGACGGTCCCCCCACGTGTCATGTTCCATTACGTAATGTCACTTCACATTTACCTTGTATACACATTACAATACATCCCCGGCGCATCTGGAAGGTATTCTTTTGTGATTTTTATGTTTCCCTGCCATTTGACGCAGAAGCCGAATGACATCGCGTTGAACGTTGACAGTTTTAATTTGGGCGTAGAGCGTTTATATATATACAGACCTGTGCACTGCCCCCAGGTTATAATGGGGGGCAATTCCAAAACAGGGGACACGGGGGCAACTTTTTTGAAATGGAGTGGCAATAAAACGAGGGGGCAAGCAGGGGCGAAAGAGAAAAAAAGGAGAAAAAAAAGAAAAGAAAAGAGAAAAAAAGGACAAAAAAGCGAAAATAAAGTAAAAATAGGTCCAAAATGGCTTAAAATGCATTGGCTAAAAACTGCAAAAAATTCGCAATGATGGCGTCACAATACGTAAAAAAATGGCGTCATAAATTTTGGGTACTTTTTCATTTTTTCGCGGGGGGGGGGGGCAATAAAACGGGGGGGGGGCAAATCCTCCAATAAAGCGAGGGGCATTTTCAAACCGTGCACAGGTCTGTATATATATATATATATATATATATATATATATATATATATATATATATATATATATATATATATATATATATATAGATATATATATATATATATATATATATATATATATATATAAATCTTAGTATTTGTGTATGTTATGTTTAAACAAGGGTGGGCGGACACACAGAGCACGAGCTTCAACTTCTTTTCGATTCCGGAATGAACAGGAAGCAAAATTTTCTTTCGGGATTTCCGAAAAAATTCACACACCCACTCGAGTGCTCTTTTTGCTTGATAAAAACTAAGACACCAGCAAAATCGCTGTCCGGTGGAGAAACATAAACATAATAAATAATTGTGTGTCTGTCTGTCTGTATGCCGATCTGTCTGTCCGTGCCTGTGTTTGTAAATATGCGCGCGTGTGTCGGTGTGTGTGTGTTGTAAGTGTGTGTGCACGCGTTCGTGCGTGTGGTGTGTCAGAATAATATTTTTAAAACCTAATCTATCCGAAGTAAAAAAATTACACTGGTAGCTAAGCTAAGTGACTTTTAAAGGGTTTTTCACAAAATGTATTTGAAAATATCTGTGATTTAAACAACTATGAGTTAACCCACCTTTTATTTCAGAAAAATTACCAACAAATTAAAAGAAACAATATAACACTTAAATAGTCAGATTTTCCTAAAAGAAGTTCAAAAACTTGCAAAATAATTTATATACTGTAAATCCCAGAACTACATTCATATCACCAGCCATACCCACTTTTTTAAAAACATCCAAAATCGAACGTTTAATTTTTTCGTATACTTCGAATAAGACAGGCACATAGCCCAGTTCTTTTTTTTCTGAAAAAAAATCGCCTATTTATCCCGAACTCTCTTCGCAGCAGGTGGTTTGTTTTCTCTTCCTTGTTGGTTGAAAAA
>JASAMX010000103.1:0-11311 GCA_030248175.1 Microlaimidae sp. YZB2_3
TCCCAGCCCAACTCGCTCCCAGCCCAACTCGCTCCCAGCCCGACTCGCTCCCAGCCCGACTCGCTCCCAGCCCGACTCGCTCCCAGCCCAACTCGCTCCCAGCCCAACTCGCTCCCAGCCCGACTCGCTCCCAGCCCAACTCGCTCCCAGCCCGACTCGCTCCCAGCCCGCTCCCGTTTAAAACTGTAAACGCATTTTTGAGTTTGTCGAAAAACGCATATAAAAACGAAACTGGACGTAAGCCACTTCAATTTCAGTTTTAATTCGCACAATAAAAGGTAAATAATATTTTTCTTCTCTCATAAAGGTAAGACAGTAATGTAAAACTCCGTGACCATCTGAAAAACAGGGAACTAAACACTCACTATTCATTGAATAAGACACTCAGAAAGAAAGAAAAATTCGACCTGCAATGTTTTTTTTCCTGTTTATTCACATAGCCACCGAGTTATATACCCTTTTCACAAGCGATGCGATTACATTTTTACGCTGTGCACATTAAAATAAATTACATCAACGAACAGGGCATAGCGTGTTCTGTTATAAAGATGAATAACTTCATCATACGTTAACATTTTATTTTGCGGTTATGTGCTATATTATAAAAACAAAATCGGCGCCGCCGCGCCACGATCGCACTTGAAAAATAAAATATAAACAAATAAATAAAATAAACAAACTGTATTTAAACTGTTATCAACGGTCCGTGATACATCTTGAAGAATGTTTGAACGTATCGCAAACATATATTTGGAAAAATTTTAAATTTTTTGGAAAAATTTTAAATTTTTTGGAAAAATTTTTTGACAGTGTGGGTCCGCATTAAATGATATTTTTATCACGTCTGGTATCAAAAACTAGGCAAATATTTATTTTATCTTAATCTATAACTCAAGCTCTATCCGGTGGTGTGTTTATTTTATTTCTAAAACTTCTCTACAAAAACCCGCTTTCATCGCTAATTAATTTCGGATTTATATTTTATTTTTCCAAGTGCGGTCGTGGCGCGGCGGCGCCGATTTTGTTTTTATAATATAGCACATAACCATAAAATAAAATGTTAACGTATTATGAAGTTATTCATTTTCAGAACAGAACATGCTATGCCCTGTTCGTTGATGTAATTTATTTTAATGTGCACAGCGTAAAAAATCTGTAATCGCATGGCATCCGTTCCAATCGCATCCTCTTATCGCATCCTCATAGCTTGTGAAAAGGGTAATATACACACACTACTGTCTTCTTTTTATAAGAAAAAACGTTATGCTTTTGTAAAATCGATCTGGATAATGTTAAATTGCAATTGGTAAAATTAAAAAGTGGCTGTACTGTGTACCTGCCTTTGACTCTAATAAAAAGAAAGACGTGAGCGACGTGATATACCAGTTATGCTATTCCATTGCAACTTTTATTTCGTTCATTATACTCGGACAGGCCATCTGTGAAAACGGGGCGGTCGACCGCACTGGCGGTGGACCGCACTCCCTTATGAAAAAGTGCCGGAATGACTTTTTAAACAAAATATACTACAATGATTTTCATGGTTTTTTTCTTCTGCGGTCAGTGTTTTTACAGATCGGTAATCGTAGTTTATATAAAACTTCAGTAAACACATTTAAAAGTAAGCCGCTCATCGTTTTTCAAATCAAGTTTAGTAAGAGTCTTTAAATTAAAGCCGCCCAAATCGACCAAATGATCACATCATTAGGTCGCGGAATTATTGCCGTCGATTTTTTTCCGGACATTGAAAAAACACTTTCAACAAACAAGGAAGGAAGCAGCGTTAACTAAATAAGACTTTTACTTTTGAGAATATAAAAATCAATGGTTTATAGCAGCCGCACTGAAAAGCTACTCAAAATTTAAAAAAACTAGTTAGATTTTTGAAAAACAACACAACTATATACATAACAACCCCATATCTTCTGAATTGTAACTGATTATGTAGCTCACCCTTTTTTTAATTCTACCCACCACACAGTAAAGAAAGAAAACCCTAACTGAGTGTATGTAAAATTCGTATGTAAATATGAGTTAGGCCTTAAAGTAAAGCTATTTTAGTAGGCCAGCCTTACTTAAATAGTTTTATCGACTGATTGCACCAAACTCGACGCAAGAACAAAGTATAGCGGGGTTCCCGACACGAACGACCGCACCCAGCATGTACTGTGCGGTCGTTCGTGCCGGGAGCCTTGCTATACTTTGTTCATGCGTTGAGTTTAGTACAATCAGTCGATAGTTTGGCCGGGTTTCGTGGGAGCGGTCGTTTCATTTTTGTAAAACTTACCGAAACATAAAAATCGTTTGTGAAACGCTAATATGTTTAGTGTTTATAAGTTAAATTGCGGTATTCTGTTGGATTTTTTATATATATTTTTGATGTATATTTTTGCCAATTTATGTAGTTCTGGTGATGAAAACACATACTGTTTGCGATAAAAACACACTATCGCAAACCAACAGAGAATCTGGCCCCAAATTGTTTTTTTCTACACTCAACCGATTAAAAATTTTTCTACGCATCTTTACTGTGCGATAAAGCATAATAATGTCTAATAATACACTGCATCACGCATTGCATCAAATCCATCTTCCTTTTGTTATATAATTTTGTGTAATATGTACATTTTTTACTAAACCCAACGGCACTGTAGAAGCGACAGAGTGGTCGTGCCAGCCGCACGGCACGCAGAAAAATTATAAAGAAAATAAAAAAACAATAACAGAAATACGCACGGTATTCTTATTATTTTTATTTTAACCATTTCAATAATTTGGAAATAAATTTAAAATAAACCGCTGGCATTAATCCAACAACAATCAGTGTTTAAGTAATGACGCTTCCTGATGGCATTCGAGTTTAAACTAATAATCTGTTATAAAAATGCGTTTACAGTTTTAGCCGGGAGCGAGTCGGGCTGGGAGCGAGTTGGGCTGGGAGCGAGTCGGGCTGGGAGCGAGTCGGGCTGGGAGCGAGTTGGGCTGGGAGCGAGTCGGCCGGGAGCGAGTCGGGCTGGGAGCGAGTCGGGCTGGGAGCGAGTTGGGCTGGGAGCGAGTTGGGCTGGGAGCGAGTTGGGCTGGGAGCGAGTCGGGCTGGGAGCGAGTTGGGCTGGGAGCGAGTCGGGCTGGGAGCGAGTTGGGCTGGGAGCGAGTCGGGCTGGGAGCGAGTTGGGCTGGGAGCGAGTTGGGCTGGGAGCGAGTCGGCCGGGAGCGAGTCGGCGGGAGCGAGTCGTGGGCAACCCCTTTTAACACACGTAAATATGTACAAAGCATGGAAATGTTTTTGAATAATTAGGAATTTGCAATTTTTTGCATGAATCAAAGATTTGCAAAATCTTCTACTGCGTAATTTCTAATATTTAATGCACGGCCTTGGGTTAAAATAGAATGTATGACAGGGTTTTTAAACAATCAAAAACAATAATCATTTATGTTTAGTTAAAAAAACTTCAAGTTTGTTTTTGCGACCGCAATACTTTTTAGAAAAAAATCCTAAAAAAATGTGGCTTCTGATTCGGATGAACTTTTGATCAATAAAGTTCAAAACCGTCCGGAATATTATCACAAACTTTTTTTTCTGAGATAGTTTTTCGACAATTAATTCGGGTTTTCGTAATCAAAGGACCAAATAACGATAACAAATAATCAAATTGAAGTAATAGGAGACATCCGAAAATAGTCATGAAAATATTAATGTTCTTGCAGTCTCATTTCTTGAACTAAAGCCTAAAGTTCCTCCTGCTGTTTGCGCCATTGAAAAATAAGACGTACCCACCATTTTCTGCGAGTTTTTTAATCTATCTTTTTCAAAGCGCAAGAAATACAAAAATATCAATATATTCATCGTCTTCAGAATAAGTTAAAAAAGTGCTAACTACCCACGTTTTCTTAGTTCTACACGCGAACGAAAAGTTGGCATTGCGTCTCCAGCGGTGGCAATGCCACCCCAGTGTGAACCTAGCGGTGGCAATGCCACCGGTGGCATTTCCACCGGTGGCGGTGGCATTGCCACCGGTGGCATTGCCACCTCAGTGTGAACCGGGCTTAAATGTTTTTCTATGCCGACACAAAAAAGTGTTAAAGGAATTAAAAACCTAAATTTTATGACGGAGCTTTTAACGAATTAAAAGCCTTAAATTAAAATCTTTAAACCAAAAGTAGTCTAAATAACATTGAATGATTTCATAAAACTTAATGTTACATGTAAAATTATAAACTCTAAAGGCCGGTTAACACCGGAGTGGCAGTGGATTGTGAACGCGCGCGTGTACATCATTACACCGTCATTGTTGCTGCGGTATGAAGGGTGTGCGCTGTGCGTCACCTATCAGCTGCCAGTCTGGTGTGAACCGGCCTTAAGTGAACAAGCGCGAACGTCCATAGGATTGGAAACGCATTTTGTTGACTAATAAAAAATATTAGGAATCAAGAGTAGGAAGATCTATATGAATTTTTTTAAAAGTTAATATGAAACTTGGCGTATTAACGAACTTATATTTAAAACCGTACTGCTTTAACATTAGTAAACTGTTTTTCAATATTGTAAAGAATTCCATTTATTAATTAGTCTGTGATATTTAACACTTTCTGATTTATTAGTGAGTCTCGGATGCAAAGGGCGAATTTTGTTTGGCGTCTCAGTTTATAAGGCGTGCCGAGAATGAACAATACAAAAATAACATAAAGTAAAGTTTGTTTAAAAATGATTAAGACTGGGAAAAATTTTAGGCGATCACATTCCGTTAACAGTATGATAGATTTATAGAAAAATTTTATTAGTGTATGCGATACTTTGAATGACATACACGAATAAAATACATCGACTGCACCGTTAGTGAGATATGTTCACCTGAAGTTTCTTTAAGTCACGTCATTTTTCTACAAAGTTTAGTGCTGGCGCAGTCAACTTTTGCGTTTCAGATGCGCTATTTGCATTAAGAATCAGAAAGGGTAAAATAAAATAACCTTGTGCGGTTATTGTGTAAATATGTATCGTATTTGTTTTGTTTGTATTTTTATGCAATAAAATGGCAAAATTACAAGTTATTGAAAAACACACTTTGTTTTGGTTACTACTGGTTTTATTTACTAAACCCGGAAACATCAAAACACAAAAAAGACAATATTGGAGTTTTTTTGCTAATACACGTATAAACGTCAATTGTGGGAACTTATTAAGTCATTTTGAAGAGATTTGAAGCCCACATATCTATTTATTTTGTAATTTATTTTTCATAAAAGGTTATATGTAGCGATCATCAGTGCAATCTTTGTCTGAACTCCAATTTTTGCGGACGAAAAATAACCCGCTTGTATTAACGTCTTTAGCCATAATATCTCTTCATTTTTTTTTTAAATCTCTAATAAACTTTTTAAAACAAACATTTTTCAATAAAATTTCCGCCAAAATTTTGGAAATAATGTTTTATTTTATGTAGTATTTTTAAGTTTCAAACTTCCCACAATAAAATGCATCCAATCTGAAAGAAATTTGTTTCTTGGAGGGACCGCAAGGTTGTGTAGCGCTTCACCAAATAAAAAATAGCATTGTATGAATATCAATTAAAATAAGACTATTTTACACTATAGAGTAGTTCTGAATAAGGGTTTTTTAGTGTAGGAAGAGGGTACAATGACAACTAGCGCCAATCATATGTAGGAGAAAAATTGAGAAACAGCAAACGACTTGTACTTTTTACGGTTTCAAATATTTCAAATATTTATTGGTTAAAAGTCTCGACCCCTTCCCTTCAAGAATTTATGAAATATTTTTTTATATTAAAAAAGTATTTTTTGGGGATTTAGTTTTTTGCCGCTTCGTAGGTACGACGCTGCTGGTGCGCTTGGTGTCCATATTTTTAATGTTTCAGTTCAGAAAATGCGATTTAAAAGTTTGGAATGGACCTTTTAAAATTAATTTTTAAATTTTTTGAATAGTTTCACAATCAAAACGTTAAAAAAATCTATATATGTTTGAACTTTTTTGCGAAGCAGGAATTTCACCTTTATTTTTGCTAATTCAAAGTTATTGTTCACAAAAATTCTATTTTAGTGATGATTTCTAACTATTATGAAATGTTATATTTTTTATACGACTAAAGGCAAACCAAACGTAGCTGCTCCAGTTTTCTCACGTGACTCATTTAGACACGGCCACATGACTCATGCGCAGAAACTTTTTCGTTCACACAAGATCAACAATTTTTAGAAAATTCAATGCGTCTGTGCAACTTATACTTTATAAATCAAATGTAAAGGTTTCTTCTGATAGTTTTTACTGCAAAGTGTTCAGTACATAGCTAAAATTACAATTGCAGTACATAGCAAAAATTACCGGTTTTTACTCGCATAAAAGTTATCTGTGAATTATTAGTATTATAATATTTTAGAATATCCAAATGACAAAAAATTCGACAAATTGAAAAAAGTTGGAAACAAAAATGATGTTGTTTTAAATTTATGTGAATGAAATTCTAAAATTATAAAAAATCTAAAACATTTTAAAATGAAATGATATTTTGAAATTTTTTTAATTTAAAATTTTTTTTATTTAAAGTTTTTTATTATTTTCTAAGAATAATATCACCACAAATAACAAATAAAACATGCAATGAAACATATCACAACAAATAAAACAAACGAAAGAAAAAAAATTAAATAGTAACGTTATAATTTTATTTATTATTTTCTTAATTGAAGACTTTTTTAAAACGAATATTTAATTTATTTATTTCTTGCTATTATACCGAATTTTGTTTTATAACCAATTTTTCCATTTATTGTATTTTTCCTCCAGACTGGTATCAGTTTCTATTAAATATTTTAAGGTTCTAAATTTTCTCTTTATGTAATTCTGAAAAGCTTTAAATAATTAAATTGGATTATTTAATTTTATTATATTCACGATTTTACCAAGTCATTGCGGTGTTCACGGGGTCATGTGAAACTCAACACATGGACGGTTAAAAAAATAAATGAATTAAAAAAAATTAAAAAGAAGAATTTAGAAAAAAATTCTTTAAATAAATTTAAAACAAATACTGCAAAACAGTTGGTAATTAATGTTTTGCTTATAAAACTAGCCATAACTCACGAACCCATAAAGCAATTGTAAAAAGTAAAATATTTTATTTTATTTATTAATTATTCGTACGGTATAAGATACGGAAGTAACAGTTATACACTTATGCACGAATTATTTACATATGGTAAAAAGAAACAAGATAAAATGGCATGCATTTTTACATACAGTCAAGTAAACATATAATTTATTGATTTTTTTTTGAGTGACAGGCGAAATACTATATTTTTTGATCCCACTTTTGTCATTTATTTATTTAGAATAACATTGAAATTAAAAATGTTTGACAAATTTTTGAAGAATTTCAGTTTTTAATTTGTTTTTAAAAATTTTGACATTTTTGGACGTTACAATATCATTATTTAAACAATTCCAATTAGGGATTACGCGACTGGCAAAGAAATATTTGTAAATGTCACATTTTGCTTTTGGAACCACAAGTTTTTTGCTATGACCCCTAGTGTGCAAATTATTGGAAAATTTGAAAAAGTCAAATTTGTTCACATCCACAAGTTCGTTTACAATTTTGAAACACTGAACTAAATCAGTTCGAATTCTACGCATTTCTAGGCTTTCAAGAGCAAGGTCTTTTAGGCGTTGGTTGTAACTAGGTTTAGCTTGCAAACACCTAGCATATAATTTACGGGTAAAATACCTTTGAACTTGTTCTATTTTAGAGATATCTTTTATTAAATATGGTGACCAAACAGTTGTTTCATACTCTAGCAAAGGTCTCACAAATGTTGTGTAGGCGCGGACTAAAATATTTTTATTTTTTGTTGAAAATACTCGAAAAATTAGTGAGAGTCTGGCAAATGCTTTTTTAGCAATATTATTACAGTGATATGTTGACTTTAAGTTTTTACAGAAAATTATACCTAAGTCTTTAATTTGGTCTACATTTTCAAGAGGTCTTCTATCTAGCTCAAAAATATCATTCTGTAGGCTATTTCCAATTGTAAATGTTTTACATTTTTCGTACGCTATTCTCAATTGCCACTTACGAGACCATTTTGCAAAATTATTTAGGGACATTTTAAATAATTCATTTCTTACATGTTTTTCTCTAATACTATATAGTTTTGTATCGTCTGCATAAATTCTAGCAGTTGTGCCATTTTCCAAACAAGTCGGCATGTCGTTTATAAATAATAAAAAAAGTAAGGGTCCAATGACACTTCCTTGTGGAACACCGGAAGTTACAGAAATAAAGCTGGATATTTTATTTTCAATCGATACACATTGTTTTCTATTTGACAAATAATTACTAATCCATGCCAATAACTCAAAATCTATTCCATAACCTTTAAGTTTGATTAAAAGTTTTTCATGTGAAACGCTATCAAAAGCTTTTTGGTAATCTATAAAAACACAATCAATAACTTTTTTTCTGTTTAAAGCTAAGGTCCAATCGTTAAGTGTAGTTAGTAGCTGTAAACCTGTGGAGCGCTTGGATAAAAACCCATACTGTTTTTCACTGATTAATTTATGATCACGCAAATAAATTAGCATCTGATCGCAAATTATTGATTCCATTAGCTTACAAGCTATGCAAGTTAAAGAAATCGGCCTGTAATTAGTTTTTAAACTGGCTAAACCTTTTTTGTAAACTGGAATGATTATTGCTTCGCGCCAAGGATTTGGAACAGTACTGCATAGCATACTTAACTCAAAAAATGAAGCTAATACGGGGGCCATTGTTTCTGAAACGTTTTTCCAGTATATGGGTGGAAATCCATCTGGAGAACAGGTAAGTTTGGACGGAAGTTTTTTCATCTTTTTTTTACTGTTTTTACAGGAAAACGTATAGTATTAAGATAAACATTTTCAGGCACTTGTTTTGGAAAATCAGGATTAACTTTATCATCCACTGTGAATACACTTCCAAAAAACGCATTTAAAATTTCAGCTTTTTCAAAAGAGTCTACAGCTACACTACCATCATCACGTTTAATAGGTGAAAACTTATCGTTATTTTTCATTTTGCTTTTAGCGAAATCATAAAAATCTTTTAAACTTTTTGAATTTACAATTTTTTGTTCCTTTTCCTCATGAAATTCGCGAACTGTTTTATCATAAAGCTTTGCACATTCTTTGTACAAAACCTTTGCTTCGCTTGAATTTTTTGACAATTTATAGAGCTTTCGTTTTTTAGACAAAATTTTTTTAATTTTTGTGGTATATTCAACTTTCTTTTTACGACATTTAGAAATTGGCACAAACTGTTCTATGCAATAATTATTAATTTTACAAATTTTGCTATATAGACTTTCAACAGAAGTGCATGACGCTACAATGAATTTCCAGTCGACAGTTTTGAGATAATTATTTATAGAAGCAAAATCAGCTTTTTTGAAGTTTTTATATTTTTTGTTGATGTCAAATTTTCGTTTAAAACAAAAATCTATGCGAAAATTTACACTTAAATGGTCGCAAGTGGCTGTAAAAGGTTCGGATACCTCTAAGCTTAGAATGCTTTCACTTTGATTTGATAAAACTAAATCCAATATGTTACCAGAAACATGAGTAGGTTCTTTTACAAACTGAGTAAAACCATTAAAGTTACAACTATTAAGAAATATCTCATGCGCTTTCGCGTGTGCACTGCCCGACCGAACACTGTTAGTGTTCCAGCAAATATACGGCATATTTAAATCCCCGCACAACACACACGGATGCTCAACTGCACTGAGTGTTTCAATAAGTTCAGAAAGTGATTTTGCATAATTTTCGGTGTTTAGTTCAGTATTACAAGGAAAATACACACACAGCACGTAATTTGTCACTATTACTAATAATGTCCACTGCAATTACTTCAAGATTAGAAAAAATTTCAGGTAATTCAACTTGTACTATTTTTAAAAACTTCTTAGAAAAAACGCAAACCCCACCTCCCGTTTTATTTTTCCTATCCCTTCTAAAAACATTATAATTTTTGTCAGAAATTTCTGCATTCGTTATTGAGTCGTTTAACCAGGATTCTGTAACAAAAAGTAAGTCATAAGTTTCTTGAGATAAAACAAAAAGTAGCTCTGGGATTTTATTTTTTATACTACGAGCATTAAAAAGATTGCAATAAAGGCCTGCACTCAAATTTTCCTAGTAAGGAGCTTTGTTTTTGTTTAAACCAGACTCACAAACGTAATAATTATCAGGACAAAAACCGACGTACTTTACAAAATATTTTTTAGAACCAGCATTTATATTTTTGGCATTACATTCATCATAAAGTTCAGAAAGACGTTTCCTCTCCTGTTTTGTAAAACTTGGACGGATTTGAACTTTCGAGTTTTTTTCCGATCCGCTCAGCTTTCGGCTGCGTTTTAGTACTTCCTCTCTGTCGCGTGAGCGCGCGAGAGCTACCTTAAGAAGCCGCGGGGTGTTGTCATCGCGCGGTCTGCCCATCCTGAAAGTATAGTTTACTGTGGGAGCAGGTATAGAGTCGCTAAAACATTCGTTTAATATATCAGTTACGATATTTTTGTCTGCATCATCAGAATCAGATTCCGGGACATTTTTGAAAACCAAATATTTCTGGTTTTCCCTTCTTTGTAAGGTTTCTTCCAGAGTTGATTCGTCAAGAATGTTCTTACTGCTTGCGACAGTACACCTTGCTGGGTCAGACATGGCGTAGGTCTTTAAATTGTGAATTTCCTTTTCGAGACTTGCAAACCGATCTTTATTAGCGGATTTTTCAGCTTCGAGTTCGGCTTTAAGGGAAAAAAGTTCTATTCTTTCTGAACTGCACTGGGAACATGGCAAAACAATTTTAAGTTTGCCATATTCGGCTTGCGTTAAGCCAGTGCATGATAAATGGTAGGGCTTCTCGCAGCAAGGACAATCCCGAGCTTGAGCGCCCTTGCTGATATTTTTCTCGCAAATTGCGCAGGTGTTAGTGGCCATTTTTTATAAAATAGGACAGCTGACAGAAGACACAAGATAGGATGAAAACGAAATGAGGAAAAACAGGTTTTGACTTTCGCAAATATAGAAAAATGGCGACTATGAAGTAGTGTTGGAATAGAAAAAGGTGAAGTGCTGCCGGTTTGTATAATAATTTGATTTATTTAAGTAGAGTTTTTCCGAGTTATTTATGATGATAAAGCACAAAAAAAAACAAGAACAGAACAGACAGTGTAAAGCAAGTCGTAGAATAAAAGCTAGGCGTACGAGATAAAGCTGACGTCAAAGAAAAGGTAAAATATTTTGAAATTTATTTCGATAGAAATA
>JASAMX010000104.1:0-12456 GCA_030248175.1 Microlaimidae sp. YZB2_3
TAAAAACGGGGGCAAATCCTCCAATAAAACGGGGGGGGGCATTTCCAGACCGTGCACAGGTCTGCCCATGTATCGTTTTTTGATTTAAAAAAAAATAGTTATAAAAACGCTAATTTTAGGTCAAAAAGCTCTTTTTATTGCATTTTTCAGCTTTTTACTGTTTAAAAAAATTCATTCATTTTGAGCTCAAAACTTAAGTTTGGAGGCAGTTAGAAGTCATTTTAAAGACATTTTTTTTCTTCATTTTTCCAAAATTGAGGGGAGGGGTTCATAGGTGTTTCTGGTTGGGTCCGCTACATAGATGTTTTTAGTCAGATCCGCTGGGGGTCCACCCCTTGGTTAGGGGGGTCCAGACCCCCTGGCTTTTTAGGGGGGGTCGACTCTGGGTGCGAGATTTCAAATTTAGGGGAGGGGTTAAGGAGGGTCCAATTTTTTAACAAACATTTTTTTAACTCAATAATTTAAGTGTTTTTAGGTCTTATATTGAATTTTATGTACTAAAACCATAGGTGAGCACGGTCGGGGAAGCTAGGGGGGGGGGTGGTTACCCGAGGTAAATCGAATTTTGAATTGTAGGAGGGGGGTCCCAGGGGGGTCCGGACCCCTCCTGGCTTTTTAGGGTGGTCGACCTTGGGGTGCGAAATTTTGAAATCTAGAGGGGGGTCAGGTGGGGTCCGGTGTCCAAAGCAAAATAGTTTTAAACCATAATACTTTAATAATTGTTCTTTTTATAGGATAATACTCCATTTTATTGAATAAAAAGCCATATTCATGTATAAAAAGGGTGTAAAAGCATGAACATGTGATAAAAATTCACATTTTTGGAAGAAAATTTAGTATTAAAAATTACATAAAATTTTCCCGAGAGGGGAGGGGGGGGGGTCAGATTTCAAAATCTAGAGGGGGGTCAGGGGTAAAAAATTCGGAAATTTGGGTGGAGGGGCCCCCCCAGATTTTCGTCTAGGGGGGGGGCCCAAAATTTCGAGGCTAGGGGAGGGTGGACCCCACCCTTCCCCCCTTTCTCACCTATGACTAAAACCGCCTATTTAGGCCTAAAAAGTGTATTTAAACACTGTTTTTAACTAAAAAACCGTGTTTTTGACAGTAAATAAAAAATATACTTCCAAATTGGTCGGAAGGGGGGAGGGAGAGGGGTCAGCCTCGCTAGAGGGGGTCAGACCGGACCGCTCTCAAGCTTTGGGGGGAGGGGGGCCCCTGGATTTTTTCTTTGGGGGTCCGAAATTTTGGCTCTAGGGGGGTGGACCCCTCTGTCCCCCCAAAAAAATCTATGGTCCGCTAGGGGGGTCCACAGTCCACCCACGGGTGGAAAGCCAAAATTTTTTTTTCGGGGGGGGGGGTCCAGACCCATAGGTGGGCGGGGGGGGGAGGGTTGGGGGGGGGGTTATACCCCCCCAAAATTTCGCATTGACACCCCCCCCCCCCTTAAATTTGGGGTACCCGGGACACCCCCCCCAAATTTGCCTCCCGGAGAAAAATTTTTAAGCGTTATAAAAGGACTAAAAAAATTTTCCGCACTTCGCTTGGAGTGTTTATTACCTTGTTTATGTCATATACTTCATTTTTTCTCCTATTATTCAACAAACATTAATTAAACATTATTAACCTCTAATTAATGTTTTAACAGACCTGTGCACACCCCCCCCCCCCGCGGGGGCACGGGGGGAACGGGGGGGGGGGCCCGGGACGGTTTCTGAAAGGGGGGCGGGCGGGGAAACGGGGGGGGGACAAGCAGGGGGGGGAAAAAAAAGGGGAAAAGAAGGGGAAGGAAGGAAAGAGGAAGAAGGGAAAGGGAGAAAGGAAGAAAAAAACAGGAAAAAAGGTAAGAAAAAAGTAAAAAAAAACGGATGAAAAGGGAGCTAAATAGGGGAAAAACGGCAAAAATCTGAGGAAAACTGGCGTAATCATGGCGCGGGCAAGAAGGGTATCCTTCGGGAAGTAAGGCATTACTTGGCGGGGGGGGCGGAACCCCCCCCCTTTAAACACCTGTTTTAAATGTAAAGGGATAAAAAAACCTTAAATTTTGTAATAAACACCATCTGGAATTAAAATTTCTAGAGTATTTTAGCGCCTTAAATTAAAAATTTTTTCCCCCGGTGGGGCATTCTGCCCCCCGGATCCCCCTCTGACAAGGGGCTCTGCCCCTTGACCCCGCTGGTGGGTTCTCGCCCCCCCAAACCCCCCATTACTGGGGGCCCCCGCCCCAGACCCCCCTTTAGGCAGGGTTAGTATTTACCCTCCCAGACTGCCCCCCAAATGAAATTCTGGGCATGCCACTGTTCCAAACCCCCAAATTTTTATCCTTGGCAACCCAAAAGGGGAGTCGAACTCCAAATTTTTACCTTTGACGACCCAAAAGGGGGGTCTAGACTAGACCCCCCCCCTGGTTACGCCCATGTATGTATATAATCTTTAATTAAATATAAGATTATGGATTAAAAAGTTTGTGATACTTGACTTTATAATCAAGACAATATAATTACTATTCTATTATTACGTAATTATTAAAAAAGTATGATTTCTATTCTAATCTAATTCTAAGAATATATAAACACATTATTATTAAAAGAATTAAAAAATAAAATTTATAAGTTGCAATAAGATCTTATTTTAATTTTACACAGTTTTAAAGCATTTATAAGCTTGCTTTACGTTTTTTAGGCGTTTTAAGCCCATTTCAAGGCAGCGCGGAAATATTGGGTACACCCTCCTCAAAATTTGGGTCTTGCCAGACACCCCCTCTAAAATTAGACCCCCCCCCCAAAAAAAATCCGAGAGGCTGCCCACCTATGTCCAGACCCCCCTGGATTTTTAAGGGGGTCGACCCCGGGTGCGGGATTTCAATTTTAGGGGGGTCAAGGGGTCCAATTTTTTAACAAAATTTTTTTAACTCAATAATTTAAGTGTTTTTAGGTCTTATATTGAATTTTATGTACTAAAACCGCCGATTCAGGCCTAAAAAGTGTATTTAAACACTGTTTTTAACTAAAAAACTTGTTTTTGACAGTAAATAAAAAAATATATTTCCAAATCGGTCAGGAGGGGGGGAGGAAGGTCAGCCTCGCTAGGAGGGGGGGGGGGGTTCGGGCCGGACCGCTCTTGAGCTTTGGGGGGAGGGGGCCTGGATTTTTTCTAGGGGAAAGGGTCCAAAATTTTGGCTTGGGGGGTGGACCCCTCTGTCCCTCCCCCCCCAAAAAAACACCTATGGAAGGGTTAACCTTTAATCCCCCCACTTCTGAGTGGAGAGGGGGGTTAACCCCCTTCTCCGAATTTGGGGGGTTAACCCCCTCCAACACCCCCAAGCCCATGTATGCTTTATAACTACAACTCTGGTGCACTAACAAATCGGTATTGCTAACAAAACAACACGAAAAGCTTTGATGGAACATATTTTGAGTAAAAGAGGTGTTAATTAATTTCTAAAGTCCAAAAATAATGAGTCATAATGAGTCACATTAGTATCCACAATGAGTCAACAAATACTTGTTGACTCTTTTTGTCACAATGAAAAGTATATTGCTTTCATCAGACCTGTGCACGGTCTGGAAATGCCCCGTTTTATTGGAGGATTTGCCCCCCCCCACCAAAAAATGAAAAAGTACCCTAAATATATGACGCCATTTTTGATCTATGACGCCATCATCGCAAATTTTTTGCAGTTTTTAGCCTATTTCAATGTATTTTAAGCCATTTTAGACCTATTTTTACCTTATTTTCGCTTTTTTTGTCCATTTTTTCCGTTTTCCCTTCTTTTTTCTCTTTTTTTCTCTTTCCCCCCTGCTTGCCCCCCCGTTTTATTGCCCCCTTCGTTTCAAAAAAGTTGCCCCCCCCGTGCCCACCCCCATTTTGGAATTGCCCCCCCCCGTTTTAACCCCGGGGGGCCGTGCACAGGTCTGCTTCATAGATGAACACGCATTTGAATGTGGCTCTTTATGTCACATCATGCAAAATGTAGTTCTGAACCTAAAACTTATTATGTCTGCTCATTATAACGACGCATTGCTTAGGACTATATATTTTTAGAACGTGTTAAAATTACCAACAGTGGTTCCAAAAGACGGTTGCGATTGGGAGTTTTCAAAAAGATCGGCAGACTTGTCAAAAGTACATTCTGATTCGGCTAACTAAAAATATAAATAAACATATTAAAACATACAGCAAGTAACGTAATATCTGAGCAAAATGGTAACAAACTTTTTAGAGTTAGCTTCGTTGCAGTATAGCATTTTATTATATACTGTATTTGGATATGAAATGAGCGCAAATGTGATATAAATATTTTTGGGGAAGGGGGCCCCCTGGATTTTTTTCTAGGGGAGGCCAAAATTTCGAGGCTAGGGGGTGGACCCCACCCTACCGCCCCCTTGTTTATCCATGATAAAAATATCACAAAAAAAATGTTATATAAACTAATTTTGTTCAAAAGTTAATTTGATAAGATTTAATAATTTATTTTAGACTCGATTTTAGTATGTATACACAGTTTCTTTGAACGACACAAAAATAATTTTAACAACTAACCTTTTCACGTAAAATTTTCATAAGTTTCAAGTGAGTAGATATAGCCGCTATGACTAAAGCTCCGTCATTACATTTTTCAGAATTACTTGACATCGCATTAAAATCAAATTTCCGCCTTGTATACTGGCATATAAATATAAATTATTAACTGTAAAACCTTCTAATTTACAACCGATGATGATATTCTGTTTCTATAAATTCAAATGTTGTTTAATAAATTAGATAAATCAGATCCTATTGCATGCTGGTACGATTCCCATACGCGTTCCAAAATTCGATTTGACCGATCCTAAAGTAAAATACACACATAAAACATATTTGTACACTAAATCGGACACGCAGACTTCGTTTTGATGGTTATTTTTAAGATTTGGGCTTATCGAAAAGAGTTATGAACCAATTTATACCCAAAAAATGACCTTTTTTAGCATATGCAATTTATGATGTTAATAAAAAAAATTGTAAACACACAATTTAACAATGCTAGAAGTCTGAAGAACTCAAAAATTTAAAAAAAAAATAAAATTTCCAAAGTTACATGGACCACCAAAACCATGGACAACAAAGATTTTTAGCTTCAAACGCTAATTTAAACTTAGTTTTTCACCGATTTATTGTTCCTAAGCCTAAGCAAAACCTAAAAATTAAACAAAATTGTAATATAATTGATTTTTATTCAAATAAGTTGTTTTTCAAAAATGTGATTTTTTTTCACAACTAAAATTTGATCGGTATTTAAACGGTTATTATAAAAAATTAGTTGTTACCATTAAAAAAAATAAAAGTATTTTTGTAACTGCCAGACGAAAAAAAATACAAAAAAAAAGATATTGATTTTATTAAAGGGTTAATAAAAAAAATTCAAATTCTTAATAACATAAATTGTACATGCCAAAATAGGGCAATTTTAGGGTATAAATCGGCTTATAACTCCTAATGAAAAGCTTAAATCTCAAAAATAACCATAAAAAAAATTAAGTCCACCGGTCCAATTTAGGGTATAAAGATGTTTTATAAGTGTTTTATAAGATTTTGGGACGCTTATGGGAATCGTACCAACAAAAATATCACCATTTTTTTAAAAAAGCATTATTTAATAATGTATCATAATACAATTTAGCTTGATTTTTAGGTTTTGCTTAGGCTTAGGAAAAATAAATTTAATTAAGGTACAGGTACTAAACGTGTACCAAAAATCGATTAGAGATTTTCAAGCTACAAATACTGAATAAAAACATGTTTCTAGGTCAATTCTGACCTGAAGATCTCGATTTTAAACTTTAAAAACTGATTGAAACATGATTTTTGATAATATGGGGTAAAATATAGGCAAAAAATGACATTATTTTGGGTACACAATTTTTACTGTTAAGAAAAAAATTTAATTAACCGCTAAATTAAAATAAAAATTTCGTTTTAACATTAATGGAAGTCCGGAGAATCTAAAAATTTACAAAAAATTATAAATTCGATAGTCGCATGGACCACCAAAAATATGGACAACAAACTTGTTTTTGCTTAAAAACCTAATTTAAGCTTATTTTTAATCGGATTTATTTTTTCTAAGCCTAAGCAAAGCCTAAAATTCAACCTAAATGTAGTGGTGTATGAGGCATTTTAATTAAATTATCCTATTTTTTAAATTTTAATTTTTTTCACGACTGAATTTTTAGACATTTTTAAGCGGTTGCTATACAAAATTGGTGAGGACCAGAAAAAAGTCAAAATATTTTTGGAACCGCCAGACTCTCGGCAATCTAAAAAATATTCATTTATATTGGTTAAAGCACTATTTAAAAAAATTTCTTAACAGCATAAAATGTACCTTCAAAACAATGTCTTTTTTGGCTATAAAACACCATTTATTATCCTAAAGGGTAGTTTAATCACTTTGTAATGCCCAAAATTAAAATTGCAAGGTCAGAATTGACCTAGAAACATGTTTTATAATTATGTTTGTTGAGTGGAATTCTTAAACTGATTTTTGGTACACGTTTAGTACTTGTACCTTTAATTAAAACAAAGTTTTGAATAATTTTTAAAACATTTTAGACTGACTAAAAATGTTTTATACTGAGTTTTTAAAATTATAAAGTTTGGCACAGTGGAATAAAAATAAACAAATCATATTATTTAAAATATTACAAACTATTAATAACAAAAATCAGATTTTTTAAGAAAGCATAACTTAAAAAATGCATCGCAATACAATTTTGCTTGATTTCAAGGTTTTGCTTAGGCTCAAGAAAAATAAATTTAATTAAAACTAAGTGTTAATTTGCTTTTAAAGCCTTTTACATTATACTATGATTTTATACATTTGAGTTTTTAAAAGCATTAAGTTTTTAATTTGTCGAGTCGATAAACGACAGGAGAAAACTCCGCAGGCGGAGACCTGCGGTGTAAATAACCTTTAACAAATAGCTGCGCGAAGAAAGTTTAGGTTGTGTTTAGGCTTTGCTTAGGCTTAGGAAGGCGTAGGCTTAAACTCCGCTGCGGAGTTTGCTGCGGAGTTTTCTCCTGTTAGCCTTAATTTAGGCTAAGGGTGAGGAATCTCACTTTGCCAGCAGTCTTACTTTGCCAGCAGTTTTTTTGTCTTTTTTTGCCAGCAACAGTCTCACTTTGCCATCAACGGAGTCTCACTTTGCCATCGCCATTAAAAACACGCAGACCTTACAAAAATACATTTTTAAAATTTTTAATATAGCATTGTGACAAAAAAATACGAGTATTCAATGTATTATGATTATGTTTTAACTATAATTAAAATATTTCACTAAATATTACAACTTGTATTGCAAAATTAGGAATTATTAACGATATGGAGAAAAAACTATTAATGAATAATTAATTAGAGAAAACCACAGTTTTATAAATAACAAATATTTTTTAATATGTATTGAAAAATAAATGGCAAAAATTTAAGTTTTGTGCTTTTTCGACATTCGTTTAAGAACTAAAAATAATTATTTTTTATTTCTTGTGGTGAACATGTTTGCTTTATTCATGCGACCAGCAGCAATTACTACGTGTACATAATTTTTACACAGAATCAAAGCAACTGGTCTTAAAAAATTAAACAAAAAACATCTGGAAAATAAAATGATTGCTTTAGTGGCAAATTTTTTGTTTATTTTGTTGAAATAATTTCAATTTACCCTAAAATTTACCTTCTAGTGCCAAATTCAAAAATAAAATAAGATGAAACAAATAGTATAAAGTTATATAAAATAAGTTTATAAGTCTGCTTACTAAAGCTAATTTCATTATGATAGTCTTAAATAAACAGATTTTATGAAGAGTTAATGAATTTGAGCTGTATAATGAGCAAATAATATTGGGTCGGGACCCTGTGATTGATGCTGATGACGCCGCCTTCAATATGCGTATAAACTTGTTTTTTCGTGATATTGCATACCGTTACATTGATAATATTTCACATTTAATGGGATTTCATTAGTTTTCTTAATATTTACTCGTCATAAGCTTTTTTACAACCGTTTTTAAAATTAACAGTTTCCAGCGAAATTTAAACAAAATAGATTTTTTTTAACAAAATCAAGAAATAATGTATTTATTTTTTTTTAATTATTAATATCTACTTCTGCGAAAGTCTCATAAAATAATTTGAATTAAAAAAAATCAAATGTTTAATTGCAAATATAATTTAAGTTATTGAGTTAATATGCATACAAATATTACTATAGATAGCATATATTCTATTGTCACTTTTTTGCTTTGTACTCAATATTGCACATATTTTTAAATCAGGGAAGAGCGCGGAGCGCTCTTTCCCTTATATTAAATGGGTTAAGTCACTGCGCGGTTAACCGTTGTTGATGGCGTCATCGAAATCAACAAAACCTTTAATAGTTTTTTAGCCAATTAAAAATGTAAACATTTTACATAACTAAAATATTACCCATATTTTTTTGTTTCAGTCTTTTCTGGCATTTAGTTTTTAGACTTATGTAGCTTTATACTATTCCATTTAATATAAGGCTTTTTTTTCGAAACTTTGTTTCGTCTTTTGCTAGAATTGTGTTTATTTTTTAGTTGTCTGCATTTTAATTAAAAATTCTAGATTATTTTTCAGATGTTTCCTTAGAATTTAACTTAAAATTGTTATTTAATATAATAGAAAATCGTCAAATCTCGATTTGATGTAATCATTTTAAATTATCTGCAAAAAAACAACAAAATTTCTTTAGAAAAATAAGATTTTTTCCTTTTTATATTGTAATTTTTCTATTTAGCCTATATCGTTTGTATTGAACTTTGGACAAATAATTTGCAAATAAAATGCTAACAAATATGTATGCTCAGCACAAATTTCACAAAGCTATTCAAATAAAATATTTGTGTATAGTTTTTGAATTAAAAATTATGTTTCCAACCAGATTTTTGTGTGGGAATTAGATATGTTGACTTTTGTTTTGGCTATTGTATAATTTTTCTTTGATAGTTGACAAACGGCCAAAAAAATATAAAAAAATTATTTTACAAAATTCCGGAGGTCGTTGGGCTTTTTAATGTGCCTATAAATTTTGGTTTTATATTATAAAGTAAGCAGTATCTATCGCTTTTAAATTCTGAAAGTTGATAATCCTAATAAAAAAAATGTAAACATAAATTTTAAAATTTATCAAGGTTTTAAAGTTATTGTACCGCCCATTTGTACATGTGTTATGCTTTTGTTGGTTGCGAATAATTGAAATTGTATTATAGTTTAAAATGTTAAATGGTTTTATAATTGTTAAATTTGTAGAATTTTAGTTTTGTTTTACTTGTTTTATTTTTCATTTAGGTATATAAATGCACTACTCTTATAAAAAATTGACTTATTTTTAATTATGAATAAAATATTGAGCTTTTATAATTTTGGATTTATATGAAAAAAATTCCATTTAATTTACTTTGTAAAAATATGTTTAAACCAATTAAAATTGCAAAGTTATGACGTTTTAGTTCGCATAAATTTTAAATCTTGAGTTTTTATTAAATATACAAAAACCAATCAAGTATAGCTGTTACTCACTATAATTTTTGTTTTTGCTGATTTCAAAAATGTTAAAATAAAGTATTTTATATTAAAGAAGAGCACTTTCACAAATCAAACTTTTATATCACCTGAAATAAACCGTTCCTTTACGTGGCCGACATGCAACTTGTCGCAGTCAACCGACAACTAGGTGTAATTTTCACACAGTATTACAATATTCTGGTAACAAATAAGAATTTCGTGGGTTTTTTTATTTTTGAATTGCCAAACCTTTTAGAAGTTTTAACAAATAACAAATATAAAATTATTTTAGAAAGCTGGAAAGCTGAAAACACAGAGAATTTTTTAAAATATAGGTTTCACATGACTAATCACAAGCCGGATAATTTAGAGGGACTTAAAGTTCTTTACAATTTGATCTTCAATATTAAACTGGGTTTTTTTAAAAATTTAAAAATGTTTGTTACTAAATTTTTGATCAAATATAGCAAATATCGCGCAGTAAGCCATATAAATGTATTTTGTATAAAATAAAGCAATTAGGGTAGTGCATTTAATTTCGGCACTTTTTCGTTTTTCCGATGTAACTTTTCACTGTATGGCTCGATTTTCATGTTTGATAGGTAATTTTGAAGCTTTCACGATACTGCGTTGCGTCACAAAAGTTTCACTGTACAAAAATTGTTTTTTTTACTTAATTAAATCAGTTTTTTAAAAAATGGAAAATTGCCGAAATTAAATATTTGCATTTAATTTCGGCACTTTACAAACAATCAATTGTTTCTCAGTCAAAAAATCATCGCATTTTCAAAAATTTAAAAACCTATCATTATCTCCAGACGGTTTTCTTTAATTTGAGCTTCTACTTGTTGTTCAACGTGTAACTGGCAAAAAGTTATACTCTCTTAAAAGTGATTGATTAATATAACGTAGAAATTAGTAAGTTTCTACGAATTTTTTAACGGGAAAGGATCCGCTCACTTAATTAGTAACTTTTACGATTTTTTTATTTATTAAAGGCTTAATAAAAAATTAGTGAAACTCCCGTCTTACAATAAAATTTTTCCGATAAAACTCCGGTTAAAGGATGCATAGAATAGGTTTACATGAAGCAAGAAATTATAATACTTAACAAGCATAATAAATTAAAAATTCAAAACAATAGTTTTAACTTCCAAATTTTACCTTTATTTAAGTTTCAGCGGGATGGCGAGAAGAAAAGTCCTTCTTCGGCCAAACATTTTTCCATATTTCTTTTTATTTAACCATTTTAAGGGTAAAGAAAAAAGTATTTATGGTTACTTTTCAAATATAAGATTGTTTTAATTAAAATACAAAACATTTCTTACCTTAGTCTGTCCTTCCTTAATTTGTTTTGTAAACGAAAGTGCAAATTTCACACTTTAAAAATAAATAAATAAAGTGTTACAAAAACTTAAAATCCCTAGCAGAAAATTTTATACACTTCAAACTAAGGATTTAAAGTCAGTGCACACACAAGCAATTTCGGCCATCTTAATTCCATAGAAATCATCAGCGCCTTTGGAGTTTTTTTCTTTGCAAAGTAAATTTGTTTTAACAATAGCGAAGAATTTCAAATATATTTCCAGCAAATTATCCTCAGAAGTTTGCTATATTTAGAACAAAATCAAAAGAAACGTCCCGTGATAAATATTAAAACTTTAGAAAGAGTCGGATTAAATTCGCCAAACCTTATTTTTTTGTTTTAAAACAATTATTTTTGTTATTAATAAACATAAAACAAAAAAAATGAAGGTTGAAAGAATTTGACTTCAGTTACACATAGGATTTGATTATTTTCGTAGAATATGTTTATATAAATAGTCAAACAAAACTAGTGGTAAACCTAATTATAAAATAAAAAACCGCCGCACGAGACAAAACTGTATGTTTAATATGTAAAGAGCAATTATCAATTTCAACGAGATTTTTCTAAGTTAATTTTACAAATTTTTTCGTTGAATCAACTAATATTATAGCAACACTTTTCTTACCTACTTATTTCGTTAATTTAATCAAAATATGATTTACGACTTTTTTTCAACGAATTTTTTAGGGCCACTTTTTAGAGAGTAGCTAAAATGCCAAATGGTATCAAAATGAGCAAAATTAGGGAAAAAAGTGCATTTAATTTTGGTACTTTTTAAAAAGACCCCCTTAATCGAGTTTAAGTGCAGTGCTATGACCCCTACACATTTCAAAGTTGTCTTTTAACTATTTACAACTACAATTTAACACCCGACCACTTAATTCAACCCGTTTTTACCTACGAAATATGTGTGCCAAATTACACTGTTTTATTTTATAACGATTGCTCACCACAGACGCAACGTAGAACCACGGGGATTAAAAATTCGGGAAATAGACTAAATTTTACCAGGACAGTTTAATTTTTAAACCTATTTATTGCGTAATCATGAAATGCCCATGTTCTAAAAACGAGTAACAATTTTATTTTTTAAAAATCACACAATTTCACATGAAAATATCATAACATAACAAATAAAAAGCTCACGACAGTCATCTACATAATTAGCTCTCATTTGAGCTATCAAACGTCGTATTCCGTCCAGGATTACCAAAGATATAGTCCAAAATCAAAAATGCCCAATTTGGAAAAGTGCCGAAATTAAATGCACTACCCTATCATGTTTAAATTTACTAATCTACCATCAATTATAATGCACTGTAGCTTCCACCATTCAAAGCGAGAAGCTCTGGAGGTGCAAGATGTTTGATTTAATTATTCCGGAACTCCACTTTTATTTTGGTACTGATTTTGTATAATTAAAGAGTCATACCAAAGATTTTTTGGTAAAAAAATATTTTGTAAACCAATTTTTAGAAACTTTCTTAGCAACTATAAAATGTTAGAACCAGATAAAATAATTTAA
>JASAMX010000105.1:0-12113 GCA_030248175.1 Microlaimidae sp. YZB2_3
ATTGTTTGAATTCTATGCTGGCTTTCCAGGCTGAAGGGCCTCTGGTTTTAAGGTATTATTGGCATGTTTTTTTTTCTTTGTATATTTTACTGACGTTTAAAATTTGGTTTTTAGGGTTTTTTCTAACCAATTGAGTTTTTTTTTTCAAAAAATCTCCTTGCAGGTTTTTTGGAGTTTTTTTTTCTGGGTTAAGGTTTTTTAGGGTTTTTTCGACCTATAACTTCCATTTTACACCCAAACGTATGAATTTGAAGGCATCTCTTCAATGCAGATTTTTGCAGACGCTTGCGTTTTTTGATCGCAATTAATTGTGGTTGCGCTTAAACTCCATGTATTTAAAAATTAAAAAAAGAGTTATTTTTAAACTGTTGGATGTATCATTTATTCCACAGTGAAAAAAATTAAAATTTTCTTCTGAATTCTCCCCTTTTTTTGCCCCTACAAACACCAGTTTAGCAATATTTCCATGCCTTTTTTTTGCCTACGTTTTATGGGGAATCTTCACCTAAGGAAAACTGTGTTTTAATTAGATTATGAAAAGAATATGCGCTTCATTAATGCGTTATCTGTGTTGGCTTTGGAAGATTCCTAACTATTTACTTTTGTGTAATTTTATTTATCAGGACAAATTATATTATCAAAAATATATAATATACCGAAAAATGTGCAACTCCTATATAAAAAAGTACAGAAAAGGTGGCCTTTATAATGAGCCTCTCCATTTAAATGACACTCTCCACTATAATGGCATAGTAGCGATTTTAATTCAGCGAGTTAAAATGGAGAGGAAGCTATTATAATAGCTATTTATTGATTTAATTTCACTTCATATATACTCACTCACAAGTCTAATATCCTGCTCGCAGTTTCCCCGTGTTGGTTTAATATGTCCAACACGCAGAAACTCGTGCGGCCCGAAGGTATTAAACTTGTGAGTATATATGAAGTGAAATTAAGTCAATAAATGGCTATTATAATAGCCTCCCATTTTAACTCGCCGAATTAAAATGGATATTATGCCATTATAGTGGAGAGTGTCATTTAAATGGAGAGGCTCATTATAAAGGCCACCTTTTCTGTACTTTTTTATATAGGAGTTGCACATTTTTCGGTATATTATATATTTTTGATATTATTAGGAATTACACAATCTGCCGAGGTGGGAGCCAGGAGGCTTTAGTAGACCCATATTTATGGTGGATGCAGGGTTTTTTGAACAGAAATATTTTATTTAATCATAAACTTGTGTGTATTTGTTTACGTAATAAATATTATTTGTCTATAATATATTTGTTTATAATAAATATGTTTTTTGTTCTGCTTGGAAAAACTTTGTGTATTAAAAAATAATTTTTTCTACTTACACATGTGCTTAAATTCTAAAATATGACTATTAAATACCTAAAGCAAATAATTTACAGTAGAAAACTTGAAAAAAGGACCAAAATTGCAAATTCTTCAAAATTTTTAGCCTGCCCCGGCCCCAGCCCTTGCAAAATTTTCTACCCCAGCCCTGGCAAATCAAAATTTCTCTGCCCCGGCCTAAATTATTAATTAAAGAATCTTTTGTTATGATAAGAACATAATTTAGTTCATTATTTCAATTAGGTAGATGAGGAGAATTTTATTTGTGGCCACATTAATTGAAAGCCCCGTAAAAAACATTATTTGTAATCTGATGGTGGGAGTACTGCAGAATGGATCACCACATCCATTTGTCAATTTTCCAATTAATACAAAGTTTCAAATTGAAAATGAGACCCTGGCTTCTGCCAACCCAGTAGGAGTGCTCTTTTTAAAAGCTTCCAGTTGGCCCAAAGTTAGTTACTTTTTTTCTTTAATTTGGCTTTATTGTAGTTGCTTATGTGGTGAAAATTTACTAAAAATATTCCAAAACAAATCAGACCATTGTATTTAAAATTGGTGTTATTATTATTTTGTTTTGTAAAACATAGTGGAACTTGAATACTATTTTTTTGGGAGGGACAGGGTGCGGCTCCAATGGCTCCAATATTTTTTAGAACAATTTTCTTTGGTTTTAAAATTTTAAATCAAGCTGCCAAAAAAAAATCAGTGGTTTTTTATTCTCTTCCTGAAGTAAAAAAAATATATAACAAATAATGTCTTACTGTACACTAAATTTTTGAACAAAATGTTTCTAGAAAAGTTGGTAGCAAGAAACCTAATGCAGCATTAAAAATCAATGCACTGAAAAACTAGCAGAAAAATAATGGTAGATTTTTGCTAGAAAAGTTGCACAAAGTGGAGCATGTGTGACTTTTCAAAATTTTGCTAAAAAATTTAATAAAGTCAAACATTCTGTTGCAGACCTGTGCAAGCCGCTTCCCTGGTAGTTTATCGGGGGGGGGGGCCAAATTTTTGAAAAGAAGGGGAGCAATAAAACGGGGGGCAAGCAGTGGGGAAAGAAAAAAAAGAGAAAAAAAAGGGGAAAAAAAAAGGGAAAAAGGACAAGAAAGCGAAAATAAGGTAAAAATGAGTCTAAAATGGCTTAAAATACATTGAAATAGGCTAAAAATTGCAAAAAATTCGCGATGATGGCGTCATCATAGGTTAAAAATGACGTCATAGTTCATAAAAATGACGTCACGTTTTAGGGTACTTTTTCATTTTTTGGCGGGGGGGGGGGGGGGCAAATTTTCCAATAAAACTGGGGGGGCATTTCCAGACCGTGCCCAGGTCTGCTGTTGTGTTAGGTGTATATTCTTGCAAGAAACATTGCAAGCACCCCTTTAGAGATTTTTTTAATTTGATTTCAAAAATTCGGAGGTTCCAGTATTAAAAACTAATCAAATAAAGTTTTTTAAGAATAACATCTCTTCTAAAGTTTTAGGCACATGTAAAAAAATTTTGGGAGTTCCACAGCAGTGCTAAAAATGGTAATAATAAAGTTTTAGCTGCCTTTGTGACTAAAACAGTTTTTCACAAATATTTTTGTTTTATTTGAAAATAAATTCTATTTAGAATGTTGTCCAAGACCAAGAAAATGTTTTTATTTCACTGCAATGGGAGATCAAAGAAAACTTTTTTTCATAAAAAGTGGTTGGAATGGCTTCTATTTGATAGTGAAAATACTGGCCTCTTCTGTTTTATGTCAGAAAAAGAAGCTGCTGCTTGGGAAGGCATCAGAGGGTGTTTTGGGCCTAAGCTTAATCTCATGCTGGGTGTAAGTTAGATTATTTTATTTGGGCAAAGGAAGCTATTGTAAACATTATGGTGGAAAAGTCAAAGCAAAAACATCTTCAAAAAAACTTTTCCAATTTCCCCTGCTTTGTTTGCAAAGAAAATTTTATATTTTTAAACATTGGTGACTCCAGATAAGTAAGAAACTGAGGTAGGTTAAGTTATACATATACCTATAAATTTTGAAGAAAGTTATACATATAAAATTTCAAAGAAACTGCACTCTGGATTTCCCTATTTCTTTAAAAATTAGGGAGGAGAAGGTCCTTGTTTGCTAAAATTGAGGCATTTGCAAGCCACCCCTCCCAAAAAAAAAATTTGGCATATATATGCTCTTGAAGGCTGCATATTGATGCCACTGGGAGTGAGTGCTTGGGGTAGGTGGTTTACCATAAGTAGCCATCCAAATTTTAACAAGTGGTGGTATGGCATACCTCCTAAATTTGCTGGTATAGGTACAAAAATTTTTTCAAAACTTCAAATATTAGATGAAATGTCTGTCTGAGGCATCCCTAATTTTTAGAGAGAGAGATTTAACAGTTTCAAAATTACCCTCAAGCCTCACCCTACCCCACCCATTCCTTGGCCCATCTAACCTTTACTCTAAAATAAGGGAGCAACATGAAACCTGTGCTTAATTAAAAAAATATAAAGAAAAAATACTTTAAATCCTTCAAACTTAAGTTTTAAGTATTAGAAGCAGTAAAATATTTTATTAGTTATTTTGTTTAAGCTGTTCAAATTTTTTAAAAATTATTTTCAGAATGAAGGTGAACCAGTGCGCTGTTTCAAAAATGTTAGGAACATTTGATTCTTTGTAAATATTTACAAAGAAATGAAATCCTATGCTAAAGCATAGTGATAAATGCAAGAAATATTTATGCAAATTTTCGATTTTTTAGAAGTTTTTCCAAAAGTCTATTGCATTTTCATTTCTTTGTAGCTTTCTACAAAAAAGAAATGGACTTCAACAAAAAAAAGCATGTTGGGAACTTTTATGAAACAGCGCCCTGGTCCAAAAAAAAGTAAAACGTTGTTTTTGACGTTGGAAGCTGTTGTGAATCTAAACAAGAAAGAAGATTTTATGGATGGAAGTGCATCTTTGCGCCTATTTAAAAACCTATTTAATAAATTGATAGCTTCAGATGGGTATATTTGTTTGCCAAACTACCCGCCGCAAAGTGTTGCTGCAATGCTAAGGTAATAATTAGCACAACAGACTTAAAAATGTTTTTAAATGTTTGAAAAAAATTTGGTCATTTTGCAGCCATTTTTTTGTGTTTAAAGTTAAAAATGGTGAAAATCCGGGAGATAAATCTATGGAGTCACAGATTTTAGAAATTTGGGGGTTGTTTAAACACCTTACTTACCTTTAAATCAGGTACAAACTCACAAATACCTTAGTACACTTCTTAATTTTTCTGTTGTGGAAATCAATTCCCTAGTCAAGGCGGTATTTTAGTTCAGTTTATGGAGAGAGCCAGTAAAGCTTAAAGATGGTTGTCATACATGAGCATAGGGAAGGGGGGTAGGGTGGGGTCCACCCCCCCCTGAGCCTCAAAATTTTGGAACCCCCTCCCCCCACCAAAATATTTTAGACCCAAAGCCCCCTTTGGAATTCTCAGTTGACCCCTTCCCTCCTTCCCTAAGCCTAAATTTTGGGTAGAAGCTCAAGGCTAAATCAGATTGCTTTTACAAATATGTTTTTGTAGCTGACAGCCCAGTATTTCTGTAATCTTTTTGACCATACAAAGCCTATTTTGGTGAATAAAATTCTATATTTGTGCTAAAATTCTCAATTAATGGTCTCAAAATAACTTTGTTTGAAAACTCAAATTTTCCTACACCCCTCTTTATATTTCAAACTAGTCTACCCCAGGTTGACTTCCCCATAAAAGCTACAGTGGGTAGGGGGGTACAGACCCCCTTCCTGGGACCCCTCTTCTGAGTATTTCAAAGTGCTATTTACCCAAGGGTAGCCTACTTCCTAAAATATTAAAAGCCTTTTCTCAACAAAAAGATTTGGGGTATTTAGGAATTCCAATTGCAAATTTTTAGGGAAGTTGGTCCAACCTTTGCGATTCCTGTGCAATTAGATTACAAATAGCAAAAAGTCAATTTCTCCTGTATATAACATTTCCAGATGGTGCACAGTCCTCAAAATACCCCCTTTCTACTTCATTGTCCAAGGATTTTCCCTCTCCCTCGCTCCAGCGTCTGCCCCCCCCCCACTCCCCAAAAAACTTAAAAATAATGAAATTATTATGCCATCTTTAGACCCATCATGAATGCTATTATTGCAGTTTTTAGCCTATTCAATGCATTTTTAAGTGATTTAGAATTACTTTCATGATTTTCACTTTTTTGTCTATTTCTTCCCTTTTTCTTTCTTTTTTTTCTTCTTTTTTTTCTTCTCTGCTCACTCCATTTTACTGCTCCCTCCTATTTCAAAAAAGTTGCCCCCCCAGTTTTGGAATTGCCTGCCGCAATAAATAAAAACCTCTGCAGTGCACAGGTCTGACATTTCTGCTATTCTATATACATTCACTCAAAAAATATCCATTGTATTTTATTCCTCTACCATTATTTAAAATTACCATAGGCCTGCTAGTAATGGTGTGCTTCAGATGGAGGCAGCCACCTCCACCCCCAAATACACTGAAGCCAGATTTTTTTATAATGGGGATATTACATTGTGTTTTTTTTTAATTTTAGAAGAAAAAAATTGTTTTCATATTAGTTGAGAAAGAAGAAGAAGAAATTTTATTTGTTTGCAAAGGTTACAGCAAGGTAACAGACTCACAGTACAACAAAAACAGAAGACAAAAAAAGAACTTAACAAACAAATCACAAGAATATCCAACATTATAAATTAATATACACAAAGCAATACTGCTATACACATAATAAAAAAATAAATAATACGAATCAAGAGAACATTTTATAACTAAATGAGTGGAAAAAAATCGTTTCATTAATTGATTACTTGAGAAAATAGTAATAGATAGTGAAAGCTTTAAAAAAAAAACCAAAAAAAAACATTTAATCCAAAAAAAAATTTTTGGCTTTTACCAAACAAATAAAATATACAAAGAAAAAAAAACTTACAATAAAAACGTGAAAATATGAATTGAACTAGTAGATTAAAACTGATTGAACTAGAGATTAAAGTTTTGGTAATTGAGTAAAATCCAAAAAATTGATGCAGGTTGCACAAAGAACACAAAAAAAAATTTTACAAAAAAAAATAGTTTGGGGAAAAGTATAATCAATTTTCCTAGGTGGAGAACGCAGCATTTGTTTATAGCAATGTTTAACTGCCAGACTTTAGCCCAATTGCAAAAGTTATTTAAGTTCTTTTGGAAAGTAATATGGGAATTTTGGTCAAATATAACGTGATAAAATTTGGCATCGTCTGCAAAAAGCTTGATAGACGTGTTTTTGTTGAGGCAGTCAGGCAAATCATTGATATAAAGCAAAAAAAGGAGCGGTCCAAGAACACTGCCTTGGGGCACTCCGCTGCAGACAGGAATGTAATCTGAACTGACAAAATTTTTGTACAAATCATTTGATTCGTTATTTAATATGAGTTTTTGTCTTCTATTATTTAAAAAACTGGAAATCCAACTTAGAAGTTCATAGTCAATCCGTAAGCTTTCAATTTTATCAGCAATTTGGAATGGCTGACAGAATCAAAAGCCTTGGAAAAGTCGATATACATTACGTCTACTGGGGTTTTATTTTCTAGAGCCTTTGTCCAGTCTGAAATACTAGAAAGCAGTTGCAAACCCACAGATTTTTTCTTAAGAAAACCATACTGATCAGTGTGAATTAGCTTTTTTTTATTTAAATAGTCAAGAAGCTCATCTACAATCACACTCTCCATGACCTTGCAACAAATGCAGGTCAAGGAGATAGGGCGATAATTTTGGCGATTGCTGCTTGTTCCTTTTTTAAAAATTGGTATGACAAAGGCATCTTTCCATATTGATGGAACAGTACCTGATAGCATTGAAAGCTCAAAAATGCGGGCTAGGGGAACAGCAACTGTGCAAGCAATATTTCTCAGATAAATGGGTGGTAAATTGTCAGGTGTATTAGAAGATTTTTTGGGAAGCTTTTTTAGTTTTTTTTCGACAATAGAAACAGGAAAGGCAATAGAAAATTTTCCCTCGTTTTCTCCCACTTTTTTGGCAAAATGTGGAAAATCGCCATTATCCTTAGTAAAAACGCTAGCAAAATATTCATTAAAAATATTACATTTTTCAATATTTGTAACTGCTAAGGAATTATCGTCTTTTTTAATAGCTCCAACTTGGGAATGATTTGAAGTGAATTTATTTTTTGCAAAACGAAAAAATTTTGAGGTGTCACCGCTATTAATAGTATCATGTTCAAGATGATCGTGAAAGCGTTTTAGTGCTTCGGTGTATTTTTTATCGCAATTAACCCATTCTGTTTTGAGCTCTGGTTTAATCTTGGACTTCTTGTGCAAAATTCTTTTTTTTTGTTTTAACGAAACGATATACCGGGGGTATTTTATTTTCTTAGATATAGATCGTTTTAAAGGAACAAATCTTTCTATTAAATTTCTATTCAAAGATACAAATTTTTCATACAAATCATTAATGTTACGTGAAGAAAAAATAATATTTGCCCAGTCCGTCTTACGGAGCTCATTACATATGCCTTCGTAATCAGCTGATTTGTAGTCACGGTGCATTTTTGCGTTTGTTTGTTTACTGTCAACGGAAAATGCGAGTGTAAAATCAATGGTAACATGATCACAAGAGGCTGTAAACGGTTCATTACGAGTGATATCCAAAATAAGATTTTTTTGGTTTGAAAAAATTAAATCAATTATGTTTCCTTTTGTGTGTGTTGGAAAATCGATAAACTGAAAAAGGTCGTTTTCAATTACAGACTCTAAAAATTTAAAGTGAGCAATATCATGATTTTTTACAGTGGGAATATCCCATAAAATATTAGGCATATTATAATCCCCAGTAAATATGCATGGCACATTACTCCTGCATAAGAAGGTGTTTAATTCGGCAAGCAACTCAATATAATTTAGATCCATGACATGGGAATTAAGTTTAGGCGGACGGTATTGACAAATTACACGAATTTTATTGTTTGATTGGCCTATAATATCGACAGCTAAACTTTCTAAACAGGCATATTTTTCTGGCACCGTTACTTCAACAGCTTTAATGTGTTTTTTAATCAAAATACAAACACCTCCACCTAATTTATCAATCCGGTCCTTGCGAAAAACAGAATAAGTATTGTCAGCACTTAATAAAATATCGGGTACACTAGGGTCTAGCCATGTTTCACAAATACTTAAAATATCATATTTTTGTTCAAAAAGTAAAGACAGTAAGTTATCAAGCTTATTTTTGAGACTTCGTGAGTTAAAAAATTTGCAAGCTAAACCTTTGCAACTGTCCTATGCTTGACTATTAGAGGGGACTTTATGCGAAACGGGATTTATTGACTGCTCGAATTTCTGAGAAGAGGGAACGACTTCCCAGGAATCCGGCGATAGACCCACGTGTTTCACAAAATGTGAATAACCTCGCTCTTTGGTTAGAGTATCGCGTTTATTGTAAAGGATTTTTATAAGGTTACGTTCCCGCAAAGTAAAACTAGGCCTAATATATACGTTATAAAAATCTGGACTGGTTTTTAGCAACCGAGCTTTTTCGAGCACCAAATGCTGCTCGGCGGATCTCTCAAACCTGACTTTAAGAAGTCGCGGACGGTTTGGCGCTTCTTTACCCATCCGGAAAACTTCTTTAATTTCCGGTATTGGCGCTTTGTTGAAACAGGAATGAAGAATCGATTGGACGAGCTGTAAATCAGCAATTTCAGGATTCTCAACAAGCCCTTTGACAACTACAAACTTGCGATTCCTGTCACGTTCCAGTTCCTCCTGAATTATAGGACGGACAAGGGCTGCCAAGTCCTCTTCGGAAGTAATCGGCTTCATAGAGGACCTTCGTCGACGTCGTTTTCGCCTGTTCACTGTCACAAAGCCGGAATTACTGCCAGGATTGTCACCGAAATCGGACCGCACTTCCGGGTTGTCGTTTCGACATTGGAGCTCAGAAATGTCCGATTTAAGCTGTGAGATTTCCCGCTTTAAATTTTGAAGGCTTTCCACGCAAAATCTGCAGGGTATAGAGTACGGTAGGTTCAAAAAGACGTCTTCTGGCAGGCCAGTGCACGCGATGTGGAATGGATTCTGACAAAACGAACATGGCATCGTTTTGCCGGACAGTTTTTTAGTAATCCTCTTTTTGCAGTAGCCACAGTTAGCCATTTGAGAGCGCAACAAAAAAAACCTCTGGTGCTGAGATGATACAAGTGTCCAAACGTATTAGCAGTAGAAAAATAACAGCGAGGTAGTTGTAAAACGCAGTAAAAACGAAGTAAAAAGGCCGCAGGCTGGGATTTTCGCCGAAGAAATTAAATGATGAAGAAAGAAAAAACACAAAATCTTGGGCTGTTTCAGCAAAATTTTAAGTTTTAAAGGTGAATATTTGACGAATTAGTTAGAATAATTATGCCAAATCTTTCAGATATCTTCCAAAATATATAGAGAAAAAGTTTATGCAGACAAATATAGTAAGAAACAGCAGAAAAACGGGAAAACGTAATAAAACAGTATATTTGGTCTGTACAAAAGGAATGCGACCGTACGGGGTAGAGGAAAAATATGCTTATTATGGCATACTTGCAATGCAACTAAACTCGAATGCCACCAGAAAGCGACATTACTTATACACTGAATGTTGGATTAATGCCAACAGTTCATTTCAAATCCATTTCTAAATACTTGAAATGGTTAAAATAAAAAATAAAAATAAAAATATACCAATTTATATCTGCAAACGTCATTTATTGTGCAGAAAAATATTAAAAAAGCATGAAAAAGTACTTTCTGTCATAATATATGTTTTTTTATCTTTGTTTTCATTTTAATATATTCATATAGAATAAATATTGGAGATTTTGTATAAGATTTTGGCCCATCTTATGCTAATTACAAAATGAACTGACTCAGTTCGCTACATTTAGATTAAAACAAAAATTAAAACATTCAATGCTGTATTTTTCACTGACTTTAGGCCGCGTAATAAAAATAATTCAAGATACAATGGGCATTTCCGTTATTGTTTTTTTTTATTTTTTTATAATTATTCTGCGCGGCGGCTGTCGCGACCGCTCTGTCGCTTCTACAGTGCCGTAGAAGACTTACCATTTTAATTTACGGGAATTTTTGTGGAGAATATTCCATTGGTATAAGTTGTTCATTTAAACATATATATTAATAATCTATGAATAATAATGTATTATTTGTAAATAAAAATTAAAATGTCAACGTAGGCATGGTAGATTTGCATGATTACTTCTGTATACTTAAACAAGCACATGAAGTAAAAAATGGTTTAATAATCTTTTTGAAAACGGGACACGAGGTTGCTGAACACGAGGGTACTGGACACGAGGGTACTGGGATTAAAAAATTGCGTTAACGACAATCCCATACCAAAATAGACTCATTATGGAAGTGGGGAGACGAAGGTACTGGACACGAGGGTACTGAGGAACAAAAACATATTCCTTTTTGCAAGAAGCGTAAATAAACTTATTGCATAAGAATTGTTGGGTTTTTTTTCGTTTGCGTAAATATTTTTTTGTTTGTTTTGGTGATTCTTAAAATGTAGATTTAAAAAAATAAAACTTTGGTTAAGATAAAAAAATAAGAAATTCATAACATTAAAACATTTTCGTTTAATTTGCTTACTAGAAACTAAAAAACTTTATATGATTTAGTTATGATCTAATTTGAAAAAATAGTATGTATCAGAAAAATCCTTATATTCTCTATATTATAACTTTTTATTGTCTATATTAAATTAAAGAATTCTGACCAGTAAAGGAATTTTAAAAAAAAGCTCAGGATATATAAAATATTTATTTTGCATTTCCGGAACTCCGCTTTTTATTTTAATATTTAGTTTTTAAAAGGGGTGAAAGATGCTAAGAAGACTCCAAAGATAATAAACAGTTAAGGCTGGTTCATACTTATGACAAAACGTCCTTTGGACAAATTCCGAAGGACAAAAGTCCTTTGGACTTTGTCCAAAAAAAGGACAAATACAGCGTAAAAACGTCCATTGGACTTTGTCCTCCAAAGAACAAAATCCAAAGGACAACGTGTTCATACTTTTTGTCCTTTGGACTTTTCCCTTTGGATTTTGTCCTTATCCAAAGAACAAATTCTAAATAGCGTTCATACTTCATCGATTCTAGGACACGAGGGTACTGGACACGAGGGTACTGGACACAAGGGTACTGGACACGAGGGTACTGGACACGAGGGTACTGAGCAAAGAAAAAATACGTTTGCCACAAATATGTAAATTTTTTAAGCTGAATGAGCTGAACTAAATTTTAATCATAAGTCGGTTCGTTTCTAATTATAAATAACATTTTGCTTGCTTTAATATAATGCAATTTAATAATAAAAAAACTTTGTGTATTGTTTAAAAAACATTATACGAATTGAACAAAATTTTTAAAGGTCATTTTACATACACTTTATAAAACGGACTTTTAATAAAAACAATAATAATGTTTAAAACTTTCTCCAAAGCTCGGGAGCTTCGAATCAAAACCCTGCTTTTGCAAAAAAAATTACAGAATTAATATTAAACAATCATGAATGGAATGAGAACGCCAAGAAGTTATTTAATTACTGTTTTTTCTAAAATATTCTAGCAAAAGACGAAACAAAGTTTCGAAAAAAAAGCCTTATATTAAATGGAATAGTATAAAGCTACATAAGTCTAAAAACTAAATGCCAGAAAAGACTGAAACAAGTCTCTTTAAAACCT
>JASAMX010000109.1:0-10219 GCA_030248175.1 Microlaimidae sp. YZB2_3
TAATTTTCCACTGCAAAATAATTATGCACAAAACCAAAATAATTATTCTCAGAACGCCAATCCTCAACAAGGTAATTTTTCTCAACAAAATTTTAGTAATTCCGCAAACAGTATTTACACACCTCATGTTATTCAGCCAAGCATGGGAAACGGTAACTACAACAATAGTGCGCAACAAGATCAAAAATTCAAGTTGGGGCACTCTTACCACCTGATAACACGGAAGGTCCAAGTGTTGCAGTAGTATTGTCTGATTTATGGTTTCAACCTGCGGTCGGGTTGGTTGGACCTGCTTTCCTCCAGAATCAGAAGGACTGATATGGTTTGTCCTTATTTTGAGGAGAAGCACCACCAATCACAACGATAACGACCAAAGAGGGAATCCACCCAAAATTTGTTAGACAAAGCTGCGCAGACAAACCAATAACTCTCACATGTACATATTTAAATTTTGTGGCCACTAACCTGTACATAGCCAAGCATGGGAAAACATGGGAAACGGTAACTAAAACAATAATGCGCAACAAGGTTCAAAAAATCAAGTTGGGGCACTCTTACCACCCAATAACACGGAAGGTATGAGTGTTGCAGCAGTATTGTCTGATTTATGGTTTCAACCTGCGGTATGGTCGGTTGGACCTGCTTTTCTCCAGAATCAGAGGACTGATATGGTTTGTCTTTATTTTGAGGAGAAGCACCACCAACCGATAACATCCAAAGAAGGAATCCACCTAAAACGCTAAAAATTGTTGGACCAAGCTGCGCAGATGAACCAATAACTCTCACATGTACATATTTAGATTTTGTGGCCACTAACCCATACATATTCGATATCTGGAACATGGCTAGCACTGCAGGAGAAAAAGATAGAGGTACACAAGAGGAAAGTACACCAGGCGAGACTTTAAGCGGTATGGAACCAGGGAGAATAGGGTACCACCTCCTCAAAATTTATTCCAACCCAACCCACCCGTTCTTTATGCGCAGGCTGAGTCGATCTCAAACCCTATATCTCAAGATAGTTTGCTCACAATTAGTTTGTCTTTGCCACAAATTGTCGATTTCTTTAGCAATGCTAAACAAATTTACCAGTCCCAATTTATCAAAAACCCCATTAATGGACTCTATACTGTCACAAGTAGAGGTAGAAACACAATATGACGTTCCTAACCAAAATATTCTCTCAACTAGTTCTTCTTGTGCAATTCCTGGATCAATTGAGGCTATGGATGCATGCTTACAGCTTTACTCACCAACAGATGAGGAAATGGAACTCAATATTAATTTCATGAATACACTAAGTGACGTTCTTCAAATAGATACACAAGGGGTAGGAGGTCAGTCTCTGTGGGGCATGAACCAAATTAAGTCAGCTACCTGGACAGAAAAGATGGCTTTAGTGGGGGTCTCATCCTCTGCAACAGCATTCTAATTTCGGAGGATGAACTTGTTGTGCATCCATCAGCTTTGTATTAAGTCAAAAAACAAATCTTAAGTAAATAGTAAGTAATCTGTGTAAATCAACCCAGTTGTCCTCGTATCAATATCAATCAGGAAAAAGCTCAGAAACGATGTTCCAAGGAACGACAGCATCTGAGAGAACTTGGACGCATGGAAGACAAAATCAGAAAATTAGTACCGCCACTCTTACCTGATCCTAACCCCAGTCTACAAGAAGTAAATTCCCCTCAGTTTGAAAATTGCTGACACGCTATTTTCCACCATGGAGACAGTAGTCCACACATGCGATTAGTAGGACAACAATATAAACACAGACTCTTCCACTTTGCACCTGAGACCAGTAGAAACCGCAACGCACCTTATTTTGTATTAGTTTCTGTCCAGTATTTCAGTTCTCAGTATTGTCTGCCCAATTGTCATTTGTGCACCCACTCAGGGGTGACTACAGCTCCTGGAATGGAAAGACAAGCAGTACCTCATGAACAATACGTTCCATGTAGTCATTTGGAGCCTAGGATGAGGGATTTTTCAAATAGAATTGATCAAGAATGGCGTTGTTGGGCACGAGACCCTACAGAAAGCCACATTTAAATACAAGATGAAATGATGCGCAATGTAAATCCTCATTATCATCCAAAATAACAACATCCCTACTACAAATTGCATTCCCTACATTCTTTCAAACGGACTACACACCACAGTATAGTAGCTCCACTAAACGACTCCTAAATGATATACTACTATGATAAAAAGTCACAAAGAATGAGAAAGAATACATAGACAGAAGAAGAACAAAAAATTGCCAAACAAGAATACCATAAGGAACGTTTTTAAAGTAGGAAATCTTGTTGACAAATAACTGAGGAACGCATGCAACTTGAAAAAAGTCAATTGGGAAAAAACGCAAAACGCAGGAACTGCTTAAGCAACAAGAAAAAGAAAATAAACAAAACCAACAAGCCAAACAACGTCAATCAGTAACCCATTTACCCGCAGGAGCTCAAAAACCACATGATAGGACAGTAAACCCTAAAATACTAGTAAATTTAGCAGGTCATACTTGGATGGACCAAGAAACACGAGAAACATAATGTCATCCTGTTTCCCCCCTTGTGCATTAGGTTCTGGAGCTCAAGAACAAAGATTTCATGGAATTAGCTTGAATACTATAATAAACATAATCATCGGTAATTATGAGCAACAGGTTTTTTGTGAAACTTCTTTTCTAGGAATAACCAATAGGGTTCCAAATCAAGATAATACCAGGTACTATCTCAGTCGTGACCTACCCGACCTCTTAAAAGAAATAGAAGATAAAAAAGCGATCATTGAACAATGTGCAGCTCAACCGGTATCTTTCATAGTGATAACAATGGATGAACCAATTGATGTTGAAATGTTAAAAATGTCAAAACTGAAGATACTAAAAATTTAGTTATTAAAACCAAAACAATACATAAGATAAAGGACACCAATGGTGACGAGATAAGTAAAAAGAAAAGCAAACAAAAATATCCATATGACGACTCTATAGATCTGAGTAGAGGATCATGGCGGTCAATTCCACAAAGCAAAAACCGACAAGCTTATACTCTAAAGATTCAACTGACTGGTACGGTGTTAGCCTCTCAGCCCACAGCGGTGGTAACACAGGAGTAGGTGGTAACACAGCGTTACAGCAGGCGCCATGGTTTGGAAATGTGACTCGTCAAGAAGAGGCACAAAATAAGCAACTAGGTATTTGTGCACAAAAATATTGAAAATTAATGTCAGGAATTAAAGAGACAAGGGACTGGTAAGCACAATTCCGGTATACTTTGGGGTACATTTATCGGTAGTTTTTCCACACCAATTAACGAAGTTTCAAACTACTCAACCCTCTAGTATTTAAACCGCAGTCACTACTACTAACCAAAATGTTACTACAATAGCACACACAGTTCAATCAATACCACTTGTTTCGCGTCAGTTAATTCCACCCAGTTCAACATCCACAATTCCATCTAATTTCAAGCTTTCACACAAATTAGGAGGGCCTCCCCAAACTAAATCACCCGCTCCACCGGCCGCTCTCTTGTCTCATCAATTAGTAAGCTATATGTCCACAGTAAGCTCAGCCAATCCTAATAACCCCGCCTGCACCCATGTTACACCTGACTTTTCTTTCATCAAATCAGCCTAGGCTGCCTATTCCTTCTATTCCCACAGGAGTTTTTCCACCGCCAGCAGCAGATCCATTGGGTAGCCCTTTATCACAAACGTCATCTACATATAGTCAACTAACTCAAGTCATAAGGTATGAATAGACCAAGTAGAAACAAACATAACCAATTTATACAAAATTTTCAACGCCAATTAAGACAACAAGCACCACCAGTGTTATTAGAAAGAGTTGCAAAACAAGATCCTAATAAAATTAAAGAAATTTTTTTTGAAAACCGAAACCACTCTCTCCCCCAACTTACGCCTAAAAAATCCAGATGCAAAGCCTATGGCCTACCGACGCCCTAAAATTCCGTGGAAGAAAAAAAAATCGGTCCCCTTTAGATTGCTAGCCTTTGGAAGCCATCTACTCCAGCTAGCCAATTTTTCTCCACAGCTGACATTACCAACAATGAATTTTTTTATAGAAGATTGATCGGGTTTCTTGTAAATCAGAAGAATAGTACTATGGGTTCTGAATTTGATTAAATCAGTGGTATTTTTTTAGTTGAACAACTTAAATTAATGTCTCATGTAATGTCTCTTAAAAAACTTTTTTAAAAAATAAAAGGTTACAATATTTTTGTTTTTATATAATTATTTAGACTTGTGCACGGTCTGAAAATGCCCCATCCCGTTTTATTGAAGGATTTCCCCCCCGCGGAAAAATGAAAAAGTACCCAAAAATATGACGCCATTTTTACCTATTATGACGCCATAATTGCGAAATTTTTGCATTTTTTAGTCTATTTCAATGCATTTTAAGCCATTTTAAATCTATATTTACCTTATTTTCTTTTTTTTTGTTCCTTTTTTTCTCTTTTTCCTTCTTTTTTCTCATTTTTTTCTCTTTTTTTTCTTCTCCCCTGCTTGCCCCTCCCCCCAGTTTCAAAAAAAAGTTGCCCCCTGTGCCCCCCCCCCCCCTCAACAGACGTATATATAACAAATTTTTTTCACAATATTTTTTGCAGTTTGTTCTCCATTAAACGTGAATTAATAAAATTATTTGTTATTGGAATTATTATTAAGATTAATATTTTTTATGAAATTATCAGTCCCATAACAAACAACAATTAAATATTAATAAAAAATAGGAAAAGACTTGTGAAATGTGTTGAGGTAAAAGCCCTATATAAATGACAAAACCGCTAAGTACAGCACGTTTTATATATAAAAATGTTATTTTTATCACTACACCTAAATTTTAACATATTTCTGTCTGGTAATAGAACTGAATATAAACAAAGATAAAAATGCGTACCGAGGTTTATAACATAGGAAGAACAAACGCCCGCGGCTGTGAAAACGGTGATGAAAACAAAATATAGTCCCAAAAGCACCTTTAAATATTTGGGGTTTCCCTGAATGAGAAAATAATAACCTTTTAGTGTAAAAAAAATTTTTTTTATATCCATAATACCCCTTGCTTATAATTTCATAAGACTGTTCAACCAAAAAGAGCAGGACTTTAAAACAGACCAAAAATATCACTTTTACTGATAGTAAGCAGAACATTTTAAAAAATTTGGCGTTTTTGAGAAAATTCTCCCTAAATATCAAAACGTCTTAGTGTAAAAGGTTTTTTATATACCCAGACCTGTGCACGGCCCCCTACTCTGGGGTTTTATTGGGGGGAATTCCATAACAGGGGGGGGGGGGAAATTTTTTTGAAACAGGGGGGGGGGGCAATAAAACGGGGGGCAAGTAGTGGAAAAAGAAAAAAAGACAAAAAAAGAGGAAAAAAGAGAAAAAAAGAAAGGAAAGGGAAACAAGGGACAAAAAAAGTGAAAATAAGGTAGAAATAGGTAAAAAAACGGCTTAAAATACATTTAAATAAGCTAAAAATTGCATAAAATTCGCGATCATGGTGTCATCATTGGTCAAGAATGGTGTCATAATTTAGGGTAATTTTACATTTTTTTGGTGGGGGGGGGGGCAATAAAACGGGGAGAGACAAATCCTGCAATAAAGCCGGGGGGCATTTCCAGACCATGCACAGGTCTGCAAAATAGTTTTGATAGACCGATTTTGCTAATTTTGAGCCCTTTCCCGCTAAGATTTTAAATAGTCGGAGCTTGGGCCTTGGTTACACCACTTAGCCTTATCTTTTTTTTCAAAAACGTATTTAATAACTGAGAAATGACCTTGCTGTTTTCTTACAGCATAACTAATGTCATTAATACCCTTTTGCTTTAACTGGCAAGTAGCGTTATATGCTATTTGTCAAAGCTCACAGTATTCTTTGTCCTGATTTTTTTCCTGCATGGGTTTTGACCAGCGCATCTTGAGATTGCTTGTTTTTATTTCGGGGTCCACGCAGATGTCATCCCAGTGTCTAAGCAGGTTTTTGGCATGGACAGGTCCTTTTCCATTGTGATTTAACATCGCGAGTATCACGAGGCCATTAAAAATTGGAGCCCATTGTTTAATGAGTCTCTTGGCCCCAGCCAAATGCTTCCAGTGTTCTTCTAATCCAAAGCCAACAAAAAGTTTTTTAAATTCTTGAAAAGTTTCGCAGGAGTTTTGTTATCTTTTGTTCAGAAAAGTTGGAAAATATAATCTGCGTTTTCATCTCCTTCTCAGACAGTATATCCTTAAGTTGGAAATAAACCGGAGCCTGAGAAGGGACTATTTTGTTTTTCACTGCATCAGCATACAATTTCGGCACATTGGCAGGAGTGTCTATCACTTTAACCAGACTGTCCATTTTGCTAAGTAGCACTGACATGTCACTTTGGATTTTTTCTTGGTTTTTTGAAAGTTTGTTAATAGTGATTGCGTTTTTTTGTATTTTATAGGTTGTTTGTTCAGGCGTAGCTCCATGTTCAGATGAAGTAGAAAATTTCTGGGGAGAAATTCGTCCACATGGAAGTATGCATGCCTCTTTAGTGCAGAAGAATCAAATTTGGTTTTTGGGCAATTCAAATAGGCTTTTTGTCAAGTTATTAGCTTTGAAACTTGAGAAGCCCAGACACTTAAAATGGTATATATCATCGCAATTATAGCACTCTAGGTGCGAAAGGTATAAATCGCCAGCAAATTTGGTGCAATATACGCACAGGTTCTCCGCGTTGAGACCCTGGGTTATGGTACAGGTAGAAGTGTCGGACGCATCTGAGTCAGCCATTCTGTAATTAATGGGTTTCGGAAATCAATAAGTCTCTTTTGGGCATTAATGGCAATAGAAAATAAACACGATAATCGTAACCAATGTAATCAAATGAGTTGAAATAAAAGGGAAAAATGTTAGTGGATGAGTTCCCTGAGGGCTACAAAAGCACACCTCAGAACACGTAAGGTCAAAAGGTTGTGACTGAGTTTGGTGAGGGCTATGAAAGCACACCCCACCACACAATGAAGAAATTGATTTCTACAGCACACATTTTGTCGTAATTACACAGCAAAAATCCTGACAGGCTGTTTCCATCAGAAAATTATGATTCAATATGGCGGCTATTATCCTTTATAAATTAAATTGCTAAATTAAATCGCATAAATATTTTTCCGAAAACAGTAATATTTGTAGCTAGGCTGCTCAGTAATAGATTGAGCCTAAAATAAATGACGGGAAAACAGTTTAGTAACAAAAAAGAAACTACATTTTGTGAAGAGAAACAAAACGCCACAAAGTTTAGGGTTATGACAATTTTTTTGACTTAAAGCATGAAAATTGGCGATTGGGCCAAAATTTTCTGCTGCCATTATAAGCAAAACAATTTTGTAACATGCGTTAATAAATTAATTCTCAGCTGAGGAAATACAATTCACATGTAAAATTTGCATAAAATTGAAATCATTAGGAAAACAATAGATATTTTATCCCATAGTTTCCCAAAAATGAAAACAATCACAAAAAGTTCAAGTTAAATTAAAAGAAAATTTATAAAATAAAGTTAAAAAAGTTTTTTAGTTGACAATGTTGCTATTTTTTGCAGTAAATGTGCGAATTTTTTACATTTATTTATTGTTGGTACTTTTTTTCACAGGTGCATTTTTTCCAGGGTGCGTTTTTGCACAAAACCCCAGAGTAAAGGAATAAACGCACCCTAGAAAAAAAAAAAAACACCCAACTCTGCGAAAAAAAGCACCATAAGAAAAAATAAATTAATACAATGAACTTAAATAAAATAAATAGACAATTTAACACACTTTGCAGGAATAAAAGTAAGCTAAAAAACAACCCTTTTGTTGATAATGTTGCTATTTTTTGCAGTTACTGTGTGGATGCTTTAAAACTTTTTCATTGTTGGTACTTTTTTTCTGGGCGCATTTTTTCTAAGGTGCGTTTTTTTACAAAACCCCACAGTAAAGGAAAAAACGCACCCTAGAAAAAATACACCCACCTTCAAGAAAAAAAGCCCCAATAAGAAAAATAAAGTAATATGGCGAATTAAAATAAAATAAATAGACAATTTAAAACATTTTGCAGGAAAAACCAAATACATAAGTAGATTTTATGTAATTTTTCCCACTAATACCGTGTGCAAACAAAATTTACTCCTTTTATATTTTTAGAATTAATATAATAGTTATTTTTGCCTATTTGTGGCCAAAATAATTATCTGGGGGGATTCCTGTGACCGAACCCCAAAATTTTTTTAAACAATCACGATTAACAAATTTTCACTTTTTTAACCTTTTTGGTAAATACAAAGCAGTTTCCTCTGCATTTTTTAAAATTTTTTAAAAGCTTTTATAACATTTTTAAAGAACATTATTTTTTTAAAGAACAGGTTTAAACTAATTTCAATTTTAGAAAAAAAATAAAAAATAAAAGAAAAATTTTTGGATTCTAGTGATGTGCCTTGGAGCTTCGAGTTCCACAGCTTTGGAACAAGCTCCGCTATTAGGTGCTCCGGAGCAATTTCTAGAGCTCTGGAGCAACTCCTGAAGCTCTGGAGCTCCAAAATTCCACTATGTTTTTTTTTTCAAAACTTATGAACAATTAAAGAGTAATGAAATAAATTATTTTTTTGTAAATTAAATTTTTTCAACACTTTTATTTAAAACGTTGGATATAGTCTTAAAAATGCTAACACAGTAGCTTTAAATGCATTTTTAAATGGTTGAAGCTCCAGAGCATGGTATTAGAGGGTAGGAACATCTCTACCAGAAACGTTTAAAAATCGTACTCATTCTTACTAGCAAAATCTATTTTTGTATTTTGTTTAAATGGAAAAAGTATAATATACTAAAAACATTTTAAGGTATCTGTGGCCGCCGCCACTATTGTTATAAAATTTTAGAAAATTTTTAAAGATCTTTTAATCAAGTACATTGCACGATATTGGTAGTTTAAAAATCGTTATATATGAGAAAAATTTGTTATGAACCTAAAAAACTAACTTATTTGCCAGAGTAACGACGTACTGTAATGTTTAAAAAATAATTTTTTTTTCTTTGTAACCTTTTCCAGTTTAAAAAATTTTTGATTTTAAATAAAAAACACAGTAAGTTTATTTATTTGTTTTTGAAATACATTTTGTAATTTCATGGACTTTCGATTTTTTAGATGTAGTAGTAGAATAGCATATTTTTAATGTTACATAATGTAATGTTAACATATTTATTTGAATTCACTTGTTTCTTTGACTTTTTGCTTCTGTTAAATGAATATTGTAAATTTTTTAGCTGCATAAGCTATTTGTTCTTAAAAGATTTTTTTTCATACTGTTTATGGCGTTGGTAATTTTTTGAATTATCACTGTTTCATCAATACTCTTCCCCACGAAAGTGTATTTTTTTGCAGATTACCTGTTTATGTAATAAAAAAACAGTTTTTGACAGTGGGGCTGTTTTATCATAAGCGGGTGCGTTTTTTTTTTACTCAAATGGGACCCTTTTTTCGCAGTCGGCTGCGTTTTTTCATAGTTTCATTGCGTTTTTACACTCATAGGGCTTTTTTTTCGCGGGTGCATTTTTTCTAGGTGTTTTTTTGCAACAATCAGTAATTTATTAGTAATTTTTACGACAGAAAAACTAACCACATACAGGGAATAACGACATTTTAGATACGGTAACATTATAAAGAAATATTGCTAAGTTTTTGGTTAAAAAACAAAGGCTTTTTGCTTTAACCAGTTTAGCCATTAAAAATAAGGTTCTACTGGCACAAACATGAGAAAATGCAAAAAAGAGGGGATTAGCAACATGATTTTTGGCTATTTACTAGATCATTTATTTTTCAGGAAATTTGGGATGATTTACAGAAAAGTAATAATTAACATGAGTTTTTAGACGCGAAGGTAATTATTGACAATTACCTTTGCCAAGGGTTACTTAGCCTAATTAAAAATTAAATACTTATAAAATATTAAAAAAACTTGACTTGAACCTGTAATTTAACCCCTAAAATACCTGAGCTGGCTACTGATGAATTGGAGCCATTCTACCATTCTACCGAATTAATTCGTAACTCAAGGAAAGGAGATTGTTCAGCCAACGATCTTCTTTCCACTCAACAACAGTTCCTACCTAAATTTGGCAGCAACCAAAACGCAGCGTCGGCATCTCATATGATATAGCAGGACATGGGAACTGAACGAAGAACAACATA
>JASAMX010000110.1:0-12064 GCA_030248175.1 Microlaimidae sp. YZB2_3
TAAGGTGGAATTATGTACAGATCTGTTCACGGTCTGGAAATGTACCCACCCCGTTTTATTGGAGGATTTGCCCCCTCCCCGTTTTATTGGAGGATTTGCCCCCCCCCCCCCCCACCGTTTTATTGCCCCCCCCCTGCCAAAAAATGAAAAAGTACTCTAAAATTATGACGCCATTTTTGACTTATGATGACGCTATCATTGCAATTTTTTGCAGTTTTTAGCCTATTTCAATGTATTTTAAACCATTTTACAACTATTTTTACCTTATTTTCGCTTTTTTGTCCCTTTTTTCTCTTTTCCCTCCCTTTTTTCTCCCTTTTTCTTTTTTTTCTTTCTTCCTGCTTGCCCCCCGTTTCAAAAAAGTTGCCCCCCCGTTTTGGAATTGCCCCCCCCGTTTAAACCCCGGGGGTGGGGCAGTGCACAGGTCTGCCTGTAGTATTATTCGCTTAATTTTTGCGCAAAAGTAATATTGTGGCGGTTTGTTTGACCATTAAATACGCTCATCCACGATCCACCGCATATTAATTGATTTTATTGTATTTAGAAGGCTATTCACAAAGCCGGGATAGTCCCAAGTTGGCCCCGTGCTAGTTAATCCCGGATTAATTCCGAACTAATTACGGTGGAATTCCCGACTGATTACTGTATAATCCCAGTCTAGCCCTGTGTTCATACATGAGCATAGGGGTTAGAGTGGGGGTACCCCCCAGACTCAAAATTTTGGATTCCCCTCCCCCACCCCTTAGAAAAAAATTTAGGGTTCCCTTGCCCCACAAAAATTTTAAATTTTGATACCCTACCACCTCTGGGATTCTAAATTGACCAACCTCCCCAAAGGCGTAGCCAGGGGGGTTATGAGGGTTGTAACCCCCCTTGGGCTGGCTGAGGTAAAAAATTGGGGGTCCTCAGGGACGTAACCAGGGGGGGCGGGGGAGGGGCGGCCGCCCCCCCCCCCCCCCGAAACGGTCGGACAGGAGGAAAAATAAGGGTAGTAGTTGGGCGGGGGGGGGGGGGGCCGCCCCCCCCCCCCCCCCTCGAAATGGTCGCCAGATACTAAAATTTGGGGGTTTTCAGAGGCTAAAAATTCAAAATTTTCTAGCGCCTCGCTAATCGCTCGGCGCCAAACTTTAAAATAATTTTAGTACCCCAATGGACCCCCAAAAACCAAAAATTTTTTTCGCTTCGCTCAGCGGTCACTTTCTTTAGTATACATACATATATCTCGTTATTTATGTTACCTGATGCTAATGTTATTTCAAAGTTAGTACAATAATTTTTATAAGTAGTAAGTACTACACAGAAAGCAAAACAAACAATCATATTGGTTGATTTATGTACCTCCCCCCTCCTAAATTTTCCAGCCGCCTATAGCATTGGCTTGGATTTTTTCATATAGGTAGGTAGGTAGGTACCTTAGAAAACATGGAGCCGAGATGCTACTCATGTGCTTTGGTTTACAATGTGGGTTTAGCCAGGGGGTCTAAAAAGTCTCTAAATTTCTTTTTGTAAAATCCAGGCTCTGCCAATGTGTGCTTATGTAATTTTTAACTAAGAAAACATGTTTTTACCGCTAAAAACATTAGATAATAGGTTATTAGGCCAAAAACAGTGTATTATACAGCTTTATCTACGTTTATCCCTGCTTTTTTAACGTTTTCAAAAATTAAGAGGGGGGCGGAGCCCCCCCCCCTCGAAATTTTTTTTTGTACTACAATCCGCCCCCCCCCCCAAAATGAAACTCTGGATACGTCCCTGGAAGTCCTAAAGGACCAAATTTTAAAAAAATTTCTCGCGCTTCGCTCCGCTCAGCGCTCGACACTTATATACCTTTTTACAACTTTTAAGTGGTTTTTAATGAATTTCAAAGACAAGTTTTAAAAATTTTTTCCACGATTTTTAATGTTATACGTTTTTAAACCTAAAATTTTTTAAGTTTAACTTAAAAAAAAAACAATGCAAACAACAGCAAAAAAATCACTTAGCGCAAAGCTCAAAAAAATTTACCCTTTTTAATGTCTTTTTTACGGTATTTTGAAAATTCGGAGTACAACCCCCTACAAAACCCCTTTCGAAAAATTTGTATGGAGTACGACCCCCACCCCTTTCCAAAATCCTGGCTACGCCCCTGCCCCTCCCCTGCAAAATGTATTTCAACAGCAGAATAAATTTCTTCTGGACACCTTTCCAGGAAAAGTGTCCAGAAGAAATACATTCTGCTGTTGAAATACATTACTATGCTTGCGCAGAAATTATTACAAAATTTACCGCGGTTACTTTGGAACCGATCGGTAGCACGGATCTGTAGGAAGATAATTTAAGTCCTTTTATCACTATTCACTTTATTTTGTAAATTTATAAAATAACTTAATAATTCTTTTCTTGCAGCAATGATATTCCAATTTCAACGTAGAACTGTAATCATAAAAAAATCTTTCAATTTTTTAATAGTTCTACACAATTTTGATTAAATAGGCGCACAGTAAAAAACCGGTGCACTTGATTCGTACTATTGATTAATTAATTATATCGATCCATGCTGGAAATCTAACCAGCACAGATCGGGTGATTTTAAGTTAAAGCACAGTTTAATCAATAATAATAGGTACTTAAAAACTTTTTTTGCAATAATTTAAACCCCAATGTATAAATTTGTTTGCTTTTTCTTACAAGATTAAAAGTTTTAACGCTAAAAAACGAGTTTGGTTCATTTTATTTATTCCGTGCTGGAAATCTAGCCAGCACAGACCGGGTGATTTTAAATTAAAACACAATTTAATCAATAATAATACTTAAAATATTTTTTGCAATATTCTAAATCTTAATGTATAAATCTGCTTGATTTCTCTTATAAGGTTTAAAAGTTTTAATTCTAAAAAAATGAATTTGGTTTATTTTATCAATCCCTGCTGGAAATCTAGCCAGCACGGATCGAGTTATTTTAAGTTAAAACACAGTTAAATTAATAATAATACTTAATATTATTATTTGCAATATTTTAAATCTTAATGTATAAATTTGCTAGATATTTCTTATAAGGTTAAAAGTTTTAACGCTAAAAAAACAAGGTTGGTTCATAAATCAACATAAATCTCTGCTAGCACCTGATCAATTTTCCTGACCAACAATTAACTACATGTGATGTGCGTTATGACGTTTATGTAACAACAACACAGTGGACTGCAGGATTTTTAAATCCCGCTTTTTTTTAAAAATTATCCAAAAATATTAATATAATTTTCATGGAAAATAATTTAACTTTATGTAAAAACATGCACAAATAAACCTTTATTTTTAGTAAAAAGTATTATTTAGTGAGAAAATGATGAAAAATTTATTGCCTTGTCTTAAATTTGATACAGTTTAAACACAGAGCAAAAATCTAGAAAATGCAGAAAATTTTTTGTATGAAAATGCTGATAATGCAGAATCACACATATAAAAAACTTTGCAAAAATACTTTATTCAACATTCATCCAGCTATTTTTGTGCTGGTTCTTTTGTGTTTTAAAAATAAGTTAATTTCCTAACACCCTAAATTGGTGGCTGAAATTAAGTCAGATACATACATGGGCACGGGGGGTTGGGGGGGTTAACCCACCCCCCAAATTCTGAGAAGTGGGGTTTAACCCCCCCCCCACTCAGAAGTGGGGGGGGGAGAAAAAGTTAACCATCCCCCCAATTTTGGAAAAATGAAGAAAAAAATGTCTTTAAAATGTCTTCTAACTGTCTCCAAACTTAAGTTTTGAGGTCAAAACGAATGTTTTAAGCAATAAAAAGCTCAAAAATGCAATAAAAGGGCTTTTTGACCTAAAATTAGTGTTTTTAACCTATTTTTCCTTCAAAATCGAAAAACGATATGGGTAAAATGCACTCCAAAAAAAAAACGATATGGGTATTTTGCGTTTCTCGGATTTTAACCCCCCCCCCCTAATTTGGGGTTTAACCCCCCCCCCCCACTCCGGACCAACTTGCCCATGTATGGTCAGATACCCTAGTGTTTTTGGGTTTTCCCAAGTGTTAAGTGAGATATAGCCTTCTGGTTGGATCCGAGCGAAGTTGCTTTTTGCGCATTGATACCGCGCAGACCTGAGTACTGCCCCCCGGAGTTTAAACGGGGGGGGGCAATTCCAAAACGGGGGGCAAATTTTTGAAACGGGGGGCAATAAAACGGGTGGGGCAAGCAGGGAAAAAGAAAAAAAAGAGAAAAAAAGGAGAAAAACAAAGAAAAAAGAAGGGAAAAGAGAAAAAAAAAGGACAAAAAACTGAAAATAAGGCAAAAATAGGTCTGAAATTGCTTAAAATACATTGAAATAGTCTAAAAACTGCAAAAAAATTGCGATGATGGCGTCATCATAGGTTAAAAATGGCGTCATAATTTTAGGGTACTTTTTCATTTTTTGGCGGGGAGGCAATAAAACGAGGGGGGCATTTTCAGACCGTGCACAGGTCTGACCGCGTATAGTTGATTATTATAAAAGCAAACAAAAATATTTCTAAAAAAGAAAATTACTGCTAGATTACAATTATTTTATTATGACGTTTAACCTTTAAACTTTTGACCTTTTTTAAAAAATCAAGCAAATTTTTACATTAGGGTTTAGATTATTGCAAACAAATAATATTTTAAGTTTTATTATTGATTAAACTTTGTTTTAGCTTAAAATCAACAGATCTGTGCTGGCTAGATTTCCAGCACGGATCTATAGAATGAACCAAACTCGTTTTTTAGCGTTAAAACTTTTAACCTTATAAGAAAAATCAAGCATATTTCTACATTAAGATTTTAAATATTGCAAAAAATAATATTATAAGTATTATTATTCATTAAACTGTGTTTTATTATAAAATCATCCGAGCCGTGCTATCTAGTTTTTGTTTTAGCACGGATAGAAATAATTACTTAATCAATAGCGGAAATTGAGTGCACCGCTTTTTTACTGTGCACATTTAATCAAAATTGCGTAAAACTATTGAAAAACCACTACACTTCTACGTTGAAATTAGAATATCATAGTTGCAAGATTAAATAAATTTTTTTTGTAATTGTAGAATAAAAAACACAAACAACTTTTCCTATTTCTTTATTGTTCTGTGCCCATTTTAAAAAAATCAATCAACTATATGGTACTGAATTTGAATATTACAAAACATTAATATTTTAAGCACTATTACTAAAGTTACTCTATTTTAAGCTTTAATCAATAGATCCGTGCAGGCTAGATTGCCAACACGGATCGATAGAATGAACCAAACTCATTTTTTCTTTTAACTTTTAACTTTTAACCTTAAAACAAAAATCAAGCAAATTTATACATTAGGGTTTAAATTATTGCAAAAAAAATATTTTAAGTATTATTATTGATTAATCTGTGTTTTAACTTAAAATCACCCGATCCATACTGGTTAGATTTCCAGCACGGATCGATAGAATGAACCAAACTCATTTTTAGCATAAAAACTTTTAAACCTTATAGGAAAAATCAAGCAAATTTATACATTAGGGTTTAAATTATTTCAAAAAAATTAATATTTTACGATTTTCAGCACGGATCGATATAATTAATTAATCAATAATAACACAAATCAAGTGCACCGGTTTTTAACTGTGCACATTTAATCAAAATTGTGTAGAAATATTAAAAAAATTGAAAGATTTTTATGATTACAGTTCTACGTTGAAATTGGAATATCATTGTTGCAAGAATTATTAAGTTATTTTATAAATTTACAAAATAATGTGAACAGTGACAAAAGGACTTAAATAATCTTGCTACCGATCCGTGCTGCCGACCGATCCGTGTCAAAGTAACCACGGTACAAAATTTTCGTTTCCAAAAATTATTCCTGTGTAAAAATACCTTCGGTAAAAAAAACTTTCGACAAATGACATTCTGGTAAAAATACCATCGGGTAGTTTCACATTCGGACGGTACAATACAGGTACCAAACGTGTACCAAAAATCGATTAGAGATTTTCACGCTACAGGTCCTAATAAAAACATGTTTATAGGTCAATTTTGACCAGAAGATCTCGTTTTTAAACTTTAAAAAATTATTGAAACACGATTTTTGATAATATGGGGTAAAATATAGGCAAAAAATGACAATATTTTGGGTACACTATTTTTACTGTTAAGAAAATATTTTAATAATAATTGACCTTCGATCAATTTAGCTTGATTTTTAGGTTTTGTTTAGGTTCAGGAAAAATAAATCCGAAGGTCAATCAGTCAGATTGTCAAATTATCCGATGGTATTTTTACCACAATGTTATTTGTAAGAAAGTCAAATATCACGCTGTTATTATTACGTGGAGCCAAAATCTTTGTACCGTTTTAGCTTCTACAAAAGCTACGCTTTTGCCGTGTTCAGATCCTACAGCTACAAGAAAATAGTCGGCTGGAGAGGATCCAATATTCTGAAGCTCGTAATTCACACTTTCTTTAACCACTTGGCTGCTCAAGTCCAATTCGCGTTTGGATTCCAAAACTTGCAAATTTTGGTTGACAGAAGCTTCTTCCTGCGCTTTACACGAAAAGAAATAACTGCTTACAAAAATGAATAAGCGTAAAAATTGCATTTCTAAAAATTAACAACAAATTGAATTTGGTCCCTCACTCAATGCTAAATTAAACAATTTTATTTTTATTGAATTGAAAAAAAATAATTTTTTTTTTGGCAAACACTAAATTCCACCGACTCCGACTCCGACTCCGTCGAAAATCTACAATTACTTACCGTAGTTTTTAACCTTAAGCAAATTTTGTCATTGTTCAATTGATTATGCCTTTTTCGTGCAATAAAAATGGAAATTAGTAAGATTTAGAAATGCAGAAGTTTTTAACACCTTCCAACAATATTTTTAAAAATTTTTTGGCGTCTGGAAAGAATATTTTCTGCATGATATATTCCAAAATAATTATTATTTTTCTTTAAGCAGTAATAAATAATTCTTCATTTTGGAATTTTTTAATTTTTTTAGGATTTTATCTTGATTTTTAGGTTTCGCTTAGGCTTACGAAAAATAAAGATTTTAATTAAAATTTGTCCTAATTTTTTCTTGCAAAATTTTGTAACATAAAAACATCTTTGATATTTGTTAGAACTAATATTCAATTAAAAAACCCAAAATCGTGAATCATTAACCTGAACCAACCCCTAAATGGTAAATTCACATGAAAAATTTTAAATCAAACAAAACAATCTAAACCATGTTCTTGCACTAGAATAATAATTGGAAGTTATCAGTTTTTTTGAGATTAATTAATTATGTTTCATTTTAAATTTACTAATTTTATGGTTTTAAACTTAATTTAATGCTTTTTATAGTGTAATTCAGTTAAAAATTTTCAATTTCTAAAAATTTACACTTAAAAAAAGCTATCTTGAGTAAAAAAGCATTCAAATTTGTTCATTTTTCTAGAATTTATGGGGATTCCGCTTAAGGAATTATTATTATTATTAATCTGCACATCATTATAAAATTGGCAGAAATTTGAGGCGGAGTCAAAGTCGGAGTCGGTGGAATTTAGTGTTTGCCTTTTTTTGCAATGCAGGGCAAGGCAAACGGCAAGTTCTAAATTCCACCGACTCCGACTCCCACTCCGTCCAAAATCTACCGTAACCTACCGTAGTTTTTAACATTATGCAAATTTCGTCACTGGTGATTCAGTTACGCAATTTCCTTGCAATACATCATGAAAATTAGTCAGATTTTGAGTTGTAAAAGTTTTTAGTACCCTCCAAGCATATTTTATAAACCTTTTGGTGTTCGAAAAAAATATTTTCGGCATAATATGTTCCGAAATAAATATTTTTTTAGGTAGTAAATTATTCTGCATTTTAATAGTTTTGTAGTTTTTTTTAGACTTTTATCTTGACTTTTAGGTTTCGCTTAGGCTTAGAAAAAATTAAGTTTTTTGTGTCTTGAATTTTTTGCAAAATTATCTAACATAAACCATTTTTAAAAAGGGCTTTTTGGAGGAACGTGTCCACAGGCTGGAACAGTCGTCCAAGTGCTTGGAGCCACAAATTTTCTCCACTATTGTTGCCGACGTCTGCCAGCAGGTGGTAAAACAGCTGCTCCCAGTGCTAAATGATCTGTTTCAAGATCACATGAATAAGATGGATGCCAAGAAGGAGCATGGGAAATTCGCCGTGATCAGTGGGCTTCCCAAAAAAAAACTTGAAGAGAAAGGTGATGCAGTGAGCACTCCATAGAAATTTCTGCGACCCTCTTGCAACGTAGCTATGAAAGTTATTTTTTTTTAACGCGAGGAGTTTTAGAAATTCCTTATCAGAGTTAAATATTTTAGTGTATGGAATTACGACACATAGCAATTTAAGATTTATTATTTTTTGTCACAACATGCAGTCGTCGACAATATAAATGCTTCACTTTATCCTTTGGAAATCTTTATATTTCACATTATAGCAATCAGAATTACGGGAGGTGTTTTGTTAATGGTAAAAAACGATTATCAGGTTATTGAGCTTGATATTAACTCTAAATACAAAGATATTGAGATAACTGCTTGTGATTTAGTCTTCAAAAATTTAAAAATTAGAGCTATCTGTTATTATAGACGCCCCCAATCTACTGCACAAAAAGATGAGTTAATTTTTAAACTTTAAAGAAATATTGCTTTTAATTTTAATGGTACAGTAATGCTATGTGGGTAATGCTATGTGGGTGGAGATTTCAAACTTCCTGGCATTCACTGGATTAATATGCAAATAGTTTCAAATAATCAAAATGAAAAACATTATTTTGTCTTTTTCAGTTAATTAGGACTCATTCAATTAATTAAAACTCCAACAAGTAGAAATTTTTGGATTTAAAACTCTGTACTATATATTTCAACTTGTATAAACATATAGCGCCTAACTTTTGGACTTTTTCGACCATGCATCTGTCACTTTTGAGTTAAATGTATGTTTAGAAAGCCTAAATAATAATAAAATTTATAGAGACCAAAGTTTGCAGAGACTTTTTACTCTATGCCTCTTTCAACTGGGATAAAGTTTTTAAAAATTGTAACAGTGTGGCGAGCAATGGCAATATTTCAAATTAAAACTACTGGAAAGAATTAATAAACATGTTCCAAGCAAAGTGTTTTCACTAAAAAAATTAAAAAAATGAAATATCCCCTTAATATAGTAAAACTTCAAAGAAAAAAGCTAAGACTTTGGCATAAACGAACTAAAAAAAAATCTAAGGAAAAATATAAAAAAATAAGTAAAGATTATATTGAAGCAGTAAAGAAACATAACATTTTTTGCAAAAAGAAACACTAAAACAAGGTGATATTCAAAGTTGCAATAAGTTTGTTAACAAAAAATAAAAACAAGAAGTTTTATTCCGCCTTTGTTGAAAAGTGATTCCACTTATGCTCTGGATGATCTTGAAAAAGCTGAAATGTTTGCTGAATATTTCATAGCTAGGTTTATCCTAAGATGATGGAAACTGTCCCCATTTTTCTCCAGAAACAACAGAAATTTTGAATAACTTAGAATTTACAACAAAAGATGTTTTAAAAAAATCTTAAAAAATCTGCCTAAAAAATTTTCTAAAACTCTTGACTGCATTCCTGCGTATTTTTTGAAGCGTCTAGCAAAAGTTCTTGCTGAACCATTAGCTAAAATATTTAACAAATCATTTCAAGCAGGAAAACTTCCTTGTAACTGGCTAATAGCTTTAGTAATTCCTATTTTTAAGAAAAAGTTAAAATCAAAAGCTGACAACTATAGACCAGTTTCTTTAACTTCATATTCATGTAAAACAATGGAAACTATGGTGCGTGATAAACTTTTTTCCTTTTTACAAAAACTCTTGTCTAAGTATCAAGATGGTTTTAAGGATAAAAGTTCCACATTCACGCAGCTATTAGAATCTCTAAATGATTGGACTAATGCGTTAAAAAACAAAAAATCTATTGATGTAGTTTATTTGGACTTTGCCAAGGCTTTTGAAACTGTTTCCCATCAAAAACTGTTATACAAGCTTGAAAAATATGAAGTCTGTGGTAATTTCTTAAACTGAATAGAGGATTTTCTATCAAACAGATTTTTAAAAGGGGTAGTTAACAATTCTGTTTCTAATCAGTACAAATTCACTAGCTCTGTTCCTCAAGGATCGGTGATGAGTCCTTTGTTGTTTTATATAGAATATAAATTATCTTGTCAATCAGGTACAAAATTCTCGTGTTAAATTATTCGCAGATGATGCAAAGATTTACACAGAATTTTTTGCAAATGACACGGATAATATCAAACATCATTCAATTCTTTTACAAAAAGACCTTGACAAGGTGGCAGAATAAGCAAAAGTATGGCAGCTTAAGCTAGCTGAAAATAAAGGTGAAACTTTTCATATTAGATCAATAACAGAAATTAAAAATAATAATTATTTTATTAATAACCAAAATTTAAAAAATGCAACAATTGTTTGTGACCTAGGTATTTATATGTCTCAAAATCTAAAGTTTTCATATCATTGCAAAAGAATTGCATATAAAGCATTGCAGCGCTCAGCTCTAAAATTTAGAAGATTTAAATCCAAATCAATCAATAATTTAGTAAAAGCTTATAAAGCCTATGTCAGACCAATTGTTAAATATGGGTGTGTTGTGTGGAACCCTTATCTAAAAAAAGATATTGAGCTAATTGAAGAAGTGCAAAAATCATACCTATTGAAGAAATTTTTAAGTGCTGTGGTCTAGACTTATTATTGTAATGATGATAGGTTAGCCTTTTTAAAAATTTACCAAAACCTTCTCCTTGAACTTGGAGCCAAAATGGACTTATGTGAAACTGATAAAATTATCAATAACAAAACATGCCTTTGGTACAGATGATTCTTTTTCTTTTAATGTTAAATCCTACCAAGATTACATTCTTTCAAACTTCAAATCGTAGACAGTAGAGATTGATGCGAGAAAATTTGGTTTTCCAAAACCGAGCTATTTCCAACTTGGAATAAATTAAGCTGGTCTCCGAGAAGTTTTTCTCTCAAAATTTGTTAAACAATTTAAACATGCAATTTGATTTCATACAATTTGGTTAATGTATAAAATTTGTTGTTTTTTTTTCTGTGCTCAGTGTTAGTGCTGATGCTTTCTTTAAGGCATTGGCCTCTGAGCCATTTTTTTTAGCAAAATAAAATTTTCTTCTTACTAATAAACCTGTGTTGCAATTGGATCGCACAAATTACAAGTCGTCCATCTATCAAATAAAATATCATTTATTTTACTTAATTCTTTTGATTATTTTCATTTTCACCTTTTTCTTACTCTTTCTCTTCATGTTTACTGTTTTGTTTTTCTAAATTTGTTTTTTAGTTTATTTCATGCTGTAATCATACTTTTGTGATCTTTTGATTGTAATGCCATGTGTTTAAATTTAAATTTACATTTAAATTATAAATTCCTTACCTTTTTATAAAAATTACTAATTTTTAACAGGAAAAAGCGAAAAAATATCCTTAAACTAACTTAGCAGCCATATGGCAACAATAAAAATATTTAAAAAAAAATAAAATGAAAATAAATCTTGGGTGACGTGTGAGCGCTGCGGGATACAATGTTTCAATAGACGAAATTTATCAAAAATCGAAAAACAGACAAAACTCTTTTTTGTATGGAATACTATAGAAGTTACAATCGCTTTCCAAAAATTTTAAGCGAAAAAAGACTGGTCTGGGTAAACTCGTAAAATTGTATGGAACCTGAAAAAACTATTTACAATGGTGTGGTTTTGTTGTTTAAAAATAAACCATCAATCTCAGAAAAATCAAGCACAAAACAAAAGTCCAAATAAAGTTAATTTCCAAAAAAAGTGGTTAAATTAGGTCTAACTAAAAAAATTTAAAACAAAAAAAAAACACACTATTTTTATATAGTTTTTCAGGTTCCATACAATTTTACGGAGTTACCCAGACTTAATTTTTGTATAGTATACTGCTTGAAAATTACATTGAAATTTTTGGATATGAAAATAATTGTATTCATATCATGAGGAGACCATGACGTTTCTAGCAATACGGAATGGTTCGTAAGACCATAAA
>JASAMX010000111.1:0-15237 GCA_030248175.1 Microlaimidae sp. YZB2_3
GTCTTTACTTCGTTCAGTTACGTATTGTCTCATCAGTAAATAATTTTAAAAATGATGTCTACGTGTCCGATTCGGGGTAAACAAGTGTTCTATCTATATGCGTATTTTACTTTCGATCGATCAACCGACGGTTTAAGAATGATTACTACGATAACTACAAAAATATAAATTGATATACAAATTAAAAGCTCACTACTAGATATATTGCAGTAGCTGGAATCTTGAAGTGTCTCTATATCTTCACGTTTTTTAAAAATTTTATCATAATTTTGAAATATAAATCTTTGAAATTTTTCTTCCAGTTTTTCTTCTTTACTTGGTGATTTTTTTCGGAATTCTCTTTGTCGAATTCTTTCGTTTTCTCGCTTTCTCAACGCCGAAGCGTTGAGAGAAGAGTGGCTTAATATTTTATTGCATATATCGGGGTCATCATAGGTTTTTGCCGTTGTTAACGGTGAATTTTTTGAAGAACCATCTGATAAAAGTTTGGTTTTGTGTTCATCGGCTTTCATAAATTTATACAGCAAATTAATGCCGTGATGATTAATAACTTTAGCCATTAAATCGAAATCGTACACCGGTTCGTTTAATTGTTTCTGGGTGCTCGTGAATTCCATTGAGAAATTAATTTAAAGCATTTCACTAAATAAATAAATTTTAAAGGCTAAATTTTAAATTTTAAATAATATTTCAAAAAAAATTCATTAACTGGATTCGCCTGATTGATTTTGATCTGTTTCGACTTGTTTGTATTACAATTTTTTTTATTTTCATTCTCTTTAACTTACTCGTCCACATAATATATCATCCATGTTACATGATCATCTTTGAAAGAAAGAAAGAAATTTATTTTAGCAAAATGTTTTCAAAAAGAACACATCAAATAATAAAAATAAAAATAAAAGATATCACACACAAACACAATATTAAGTATAAATTTTTTATCACAAACACCACAGTATATATAAAAACTAGTACCTATTAGTAAATGGTTACAAAATATAATCAAAAGACAATAAAAATAATAATAACGCATTACTGTTGGGAGACCCCATGATTTAAATGTATCCAAAAATAAAGAGGTTATTATTTTTTGTTTAGAGGAGAACATTTTAGATAAATAATTACAAAAAGATACAAAAGTAATGTGTGCGATCCTTCAAGCAACATAGTTCTTCATGAAAGCGTAAATTATGATATTATTGATAAAAACTGCTCAGAAGGCTGAAGCTTTGCTTTGACTTCAGGCACTGATACTGAGCAAGTCATTACTTTTTACCAAAATGTTATTGCTTGTGCACAGGAGTTTTTAAAAATGGTCTAATTTAGAAAAACTGGGCGGAACTTGAGCTTATCACTACAAATATTATGAGCATCGCAGCTCAGTTAAGGATTTTCTAAATATACTGACAGATTTAGGAGGGTAACCTGGGAGGCACTCAGAGTGTTCCAGTTACTAATTACTGGATTAGGGAAACAATATTTTCTTGCATAAATTCTGATATCATCAACTTGTAGTTTCAATGGATAACCTAGTGTTGGGTTCCTCTTAAAAGAAAAAAGGTTTTCTGCAAGGAGGCTAGATTTTCCATTGACTATTTTATATACTTCACATAAATCGGTTTTATTTCTTCTGTCAGGAGTTTTTTTCAAGTTTTAGAAAAGCTAAACGATTTTCATAGTTAGTGTAACCAAGACCACAGCACTTGAATAATCTTCTTGTGTAAAGTGTTTGCACTTTTCTTTCTATTAAGTTGCAATCCTTGATTAAATAAGGATTCCAGATTACACTGCCATACTCAAGTAATGGTCTTATGTAAGACTTATATGCTTGCATTAAATTTTTGACTGATTTAGTGGTGAAAGAACGAAAAATTAAGGCAGATCCTAGAAAAGCACTTTCTGTTATTTTTTGACAGTGATTTGAGAATTTTAAATTACTAGACACATAAATACCTAGATCTTTTACTGTTGTAGCTTGATTTAAAATTTTATTATTAACTTGGTAATTATAGCCACAGGAGTTAGTTACAGTCCTAATATGAAAAGTTTTGCACTTATCTTCTGCAAGGTTTAGTTGCCAGGTTTTTGACCACTCAACAATTTTTTCAAGATCTTGCTGCAGATTTTGAACTTGGAAATTCATAGAAACTTTGTCATTAGGGAAATAATCTGTATAAATCTTTGCATCATCTGCAAATAATTTAATTTTAGAGTTTTTTACACAATCAAAAATATCATTAATAAAAATCAAAAACAGGAGTGGACCCAAAACTGAACCTTGTTGAACAGAACTGGTTACTTTATATGAAGAGGAAATGGAATTATTGATAACTACTTTTAATGTCCTGTTAGTTAAAAATGCACTAATCCAATTTAAGAAATTTCCTTCAACTCCATACTTCTTTAGTTTATACAACAGCTTTTGATGGGAAACAGTGTCAAAGGCCTTGGCAAAATCCAAATATATAACATCCACAGATTTTTTGCATTTAAGAGCCAGAGTCCAATCATATAATACCTCTATTAGTTGCGTAACTGTTGAACTTTTGTCCTTAAATCCATGCTGAAACCTAGACAAAATTAAGCATACGACTGGAAATCTTTAAGCATACGACTGGAATTAATTTTGGTGGGTCCAGTAGCCGCACTCATAAAGCGCGATTAACCAAGGATTAACTAAAAATTAACTATGGATGTCTTTTTTTCATGGACAAGGAGAGAATCGGATTAAAAAGCTAATAAAAACTGACTTTAAACGCGGTTTTTAGACTTTTTGTCATGTTTTATGACTTGAAAAGTATACATATTGTTTTAACTAAAGTATTTTTATATAAATGCTTGGCAAATTTTAAGAATATTTTAAAAAAAGTTAAACACATGATATTGTTATTTTTAATTTCGAAATAAAAAAATAAAATTAGAAAAGACGAATTTTATTTTGAGTTTGCATTGGTTCACATTATTAATTTAAATTAATAAAAATTGAATTTCTCTGTATGTTTGATTATGTTATACGTTTATTGTACATTATTAATCATTATTTAAAGGAATTGAATCTTTTATCAATTTATATTATATTATGTGAGCCAATGCAAAAGCCAATCAGCAATCGTTGGTTAATCCTTGGTTAATCGCGCTTTATGAGTGCGGCTACTGGTAAATATTTCCGCGATAATACCCGCAGAAAAAAATTTCCACGGCAGTATTTTTTCAGCAATATTGCAGTGGAATAATTCCCGTGAATTTTTTTTATTATTTTCTGTCATATAATTGCGACGCAAACATAACACAATATTCTTAAAAATAAACAAAAATTTATTTTTGTTTTTTAATTTTTTTTTTGTAAAACATATGAATCACAGTAACTTAAATTCAATTTCGTATGTCTATCTTAAAATATTTTTGGTTTGTTATGTTTTTCATTTAAGTTTCTACAAAATATTTGTGGGGCATTTATACATGCTACTAAGCACCAGAAAGCCGTCAGGAAGCAAAAATTCGAAAAACAAAATTTGTTTGTAGAAAACTTTCAAAGTTTTATTTTGAAATATTTTAGATCTAAGTTGTACACAACACTAAATTTACGTTAAAACTTAAATAATAAAAAAACTTAATTGATTTGGGCATATAAAAGAATTTTTGATTTTAAAGATTCGCCAAGAAAGCGAAAATCAATTTTTAATTATTTGGAATAGTTAAAAACGTTTCAAAAGATTTGGCGCCGAAATGTTGCGCACGCACAAGCATTTTGTTTATGGGAAGTTTCGACCGGATTTTAGGTAGTTTAATAACCTTTAAGGTGAAAAATTATCTTACCGGAATTGTTCCTGAGCATAATCTTCCAGCGGAAATATTGCTTAAGAAGCACTGCAGTAAAGAATTTTTGTGGAAGTTATTTTCACAAAAATTTTTACCGGACACGATTTTGGTAAATAATTTATAGAATATGGCTCACAAACCGCACAGGAATTTTTTGGTACAGGGTATTTTTTAGAAATACTCAGTCTAAGCAAAGCCTAAGCCCAAACCTTGACCTAAATCTAACTCTTAAATTATTTGTAAGCCTAGGAAAAAGCCATATATAAACCCGAATAAGCCATAAATCTAAGTAAAAGTGTCTGAAGCGTTGAAAATCGGTCCTGTGTCTAACCATGCCCGGAGTTATAAAAGTCTTTTTTTATTTGTTTTTTTAGCCTAATTTTAGTAACAATTTTATCGTGTCTAGCTGGCCTTATTTACTGTGTTGTGAATTACTTGAAGTCCTCACCAAACAAAAAAGTTTCATCAAGCTCAATTAAAATTTTTACTAATACTTAAAAAGCGTGTGTTTTAACTGAACCATTCTTGCAACTCTTGGAGAGCGGGGAGAAATTTATATTCTTGATATTATAGGCAAATCACACCTACCTCACCTCGTCGATTTGCAGTATTAAGAATTTACTATTTAACAATTAAACATAAAGGTGAACTGATTTTTCAATATTTTGTAAAAAGACACAAATTTAAAAGTTCCAATTCGTTTTTTAACGTCATAAACCGTACAAATTTAATTGGTCCGCACATGTTCCTATACAAACTTGCTATGAATGAATTATATTGGTTATGGCTATGGCTATTACTTTGGCTCGGAATTACTCGACAAGGCCGGTTGTGTTGTCCTCTCTATTGTCTTGCGAGTAATTTGAAGATTTAACTAATTTTATCACTTAATATTAACTAATATTTATATAATAACTATTAAAATACACTGTGGAATTATTCCTTCTCAAATTAGCAGGAAATTTTCCATCTAATTTGGATATTGCTTTCAAAAACTTTGATTTATAAAATTCTCCTGATTTTCGAAATCTTCTGCCTGAAATCATTTTCTGTGGCGTCTCCCTATACTTTGTGTATGGACACTCGACTAAATATAACACAGTGGAACTTTGCCAGTAGGGTAGTGCATTTAATTTCGGCACTTTTCCAAATTGGGAATTTTTGATTTTGGACTATATCTTTCATAATCCTGGACGGAATACGACGTTTGATAGCTCAAATGAGAGCTAATTATATGTAGATGACTGTCGTTAGCTTTTTATTTGCTATGTTATGATATTTTCATGTCAAATTGTGTGATTTATAAAAAATAAAATTGTTAATCGTTTTTAGAACATGGGCATTTCATGATTACGCAATAAATTGGTTCAAAAATTAAACTGTCCTGGTAAAATTTTGTCTATTTTCCGAATTTTTAGTCCCCGTGGTTCTAAGTTGCGTCTGTGGTGAGCAATCGTCATAAAATAAAATAGTGTAATTTCGGCACACATATTGCTGTAGGTAAAAACGGGTTGAATTAAGTGGTCGGGTGTTAAATTGTAGTTGTAAATAAAAAGACAACGTTGAAATGTGTAGGGGTCATAGCACTGCACTTGAGCTCGATTAAGGGGGTACTTTTAAAAAGTGCCGAAATTAAATAAACTTTTTTTCCTAAATTTTGCTCATTTTGAGACCATTTGGCATTTTAGCTGTAACTTTTTGCCAGTTACACGTTGAACAACAAGTAGAAGTTTAAATTAAAGAAAACTGTCTGGAGATAATGATAGGTTTTTAAATTTTTGAAAATGATGATTTTTTGACTGAGAAACAATCGATTGTTTGTAAAGTGCCGAAATTAAATGCACACATTTAATTTCGGCAATTTTCCATTTTTTTAAAAAACTGATTTAATTAAGTAAAAAACTAATTTCGTACAGTAAAACTTTTGTGACGTAACGCAGTTATGTGAAAGCTTCAAAATGAGCTATCAAACATGAAAATCGGGCGATACAGTGAAAGGTTACATTGGAAAAACAAAAAAGTGCCGAAATTAAATGCCCTACCCTATGACGTGCAGAATCTGTGTGAAGGAACTCGGCAAACAGCCTCCCGTAATGTGCAAATTCTGTGAAGGGCCGCTGCATTTAACGTGCACTGGGATTACTCCTAGTTCGGTGGAAAAGCTACGAGTACCCATCATTTGTCCACCTTGTTTTGACAATGTTAAAGATCAGCACCGTATTTCTGATAAGTTGGACATCTTAATTTCGCGAACGGAAGTCTTGGTGGGAGAACCAAATACAGATCATCAGGATACCAATTCGAAAGGCGAGGATACACCTCTTTGGACGGAAGTCAATAAGAGCGGTCGAAAAAAGAAAAATCGTTTTTCTTTTGTAGATCGGCTTTTCGATAGCGTCGTCTCCAAGTTTCAGGAGAAAAAAAATGAGAGAATACAACAGCAAATTTGTTATAGTAAGCGGAATACTGGAGACCGAAAATGACGCTGCAGCGGTGGATCGATTGATTTCTTCGATTATTCCAAAAGAAGTGTCGAATCCTACAGTGGTGGAAGTTTTCCGCTTGGGAAAACCGCTTTTGGCGGCTGGAGATTGACCGCGCCAGCTTAAACTGCGATTCGAAAGATCAGCAGAACGCGATTATGTTTTATTCCAGGCGCACCATCTGAAAGGACTAGCAAACTTCCGCGGAGTCTATATTTGACCTTCCTATACATACCCAGAGAGACAAAGGATTAAAAGGCTGTCAAAATATCGCGATGAAATAAACAATAATGAAGAGACGGATTGTTACGTGATAAATCGAAGAGATCGTTATCTTGACAATTGGTATATGTTTGTGAAAAAAAACCAAATGTATAATAATACAAATGCTAAGTCGGGAAACTAAATTCGGCAGGTAAAGAGACTAGAAATGATATTTTTTGCACAAGTGCACAAATGCTAGATCGCTAATGAATAAAATAGATAATCTACAAGCATTATTAAACTCTAAAAAATTTGACATTATTATTACAGTATCTGAAAGTTGGCTGTCGCCGCAGATACCTGATTCCTATTTATTGCAAAAAACAAATTATTTTGTATTAAGATGGGATATGAAATTAAACATATTTTTTTGAGTATATAAATAAGCAATTTAAAATCCGTATTTTACTTGTTTTTTTTAGTCCCAATTCAGCTAACAATATCGAAAAAAAACAAATTATTAGGAAGTTTAATTGATTTTGTCTCATCTACAAATAAACCATTAATTATTTTAGGTGATCTAAATTTTGTCAACATAAATTGGAGTGTACCTTTTTGCTATGGAAATAACTGTTCAACCGAGTTTTTAGATTGTTGCATGCGTAATAATTTAACGCAATTTGTTAATGAACCTGCGCGAGAAAATAATGTTTTGGATTTAGTTCTGTTTTCAGATAAAAAATTAAAGCGAAATTTGGAGGTTATGTCGCCTTTTTGTATAGCTCGTGCGATATATTTTTGATATTATTGATTTTAAATAAACGTACCGTGTGAAACGCCTTCTTATGGGCACTTTGTCCCAAATTTTAAAAAAGCCAGCTATTTTGAAATCAAAATTTTTTTTATCACAAATAAACTTGCTGGCAGTGGCCTAAGATTGTAAACTATCCGACAAAAAACCAGATGTACGAAAATTTTCTTCTAAATTATGAGAAATTCTAAATTACTGCATTGATACTTTCGTGCCTACAATTAGGATAAAACAAAAAAATGTTAAATATCCCAAAAATATTTTAAAAAATTAGAACATAAAATTCGAATGCTTCATAAGTGTTTAAAAAATGACAGCACTCTTGCAAACCATTATAAAAAATGTTGCTTACAATATGACGCAGCGGTCAAAATTTATTACGAAAAAAAGATATTTTAAACAGCAATAACATTAATGAATTTTATGAATACATTAATAGCAAAACTAAATCCGTTGCATATATTGCGCCATTATTAACGAAAGCAATACATACGTTTTTAAGGATAAGGAAAAGCTACGCTCTTAAATGAATTTTTTCATCCGTTTTTGTAAATGATGGTAAAAACTTACCGTTTTTACCTAAACTGGTCCCAAATAATATTGTTTTAAATTCAATAAAATTTTCTTTAAAAAAAGTGTTAAAAACGCTTTTAAATTTACAGAATAAAACTTCAAAAACACCAGATGGTTATTCAGCTTTGTTCCTAAAATTTTTGGCTTTTGAAACAGATTTTCCTCTTCAAATTTTATTCGAAATGACTATGAAAACAGGAACCATACCCGATATGTGAAAAAAAAGCAATTGTTATACCGGGAACGGGACACGAGTGTACTGGACACGAGGGTACTGGACACGAGGGTACTGGACACGAGGGTACTGGACACGAGGGTACTGGACACGAGGGTACTGGACACGAAGATAATGGGCTTAAAAAAATTGCATTCACCACAACCTCGCAGCAAAATCGATTCATTATGCAAGGGGGACACGAAGGTACTGACGAGCAAAAAACATAACCTTCCCGCATAAAGCGGAATAAACTTATTGCATAACAATAGTTTATTATATTTAAATATCATTTAGTTTGTTTGACTGACTTATAAAAGAGGATTATAAAAATAAAATTATTGAGAAGACATAAAACAAGTTGTTTCAGTGAGCCATGTTTCACAAATAAAGCAGATATCGATATCACCATAGGCACAGTCGTCTCCTGAAATCAGAACATCTAGCTCATCTAAGGAGTTAGCAAGGCTTCTTGCATTCATACACAAAATTTTTATACTAGGTATAAGTTTTAGTTTACTACAACAATGATAATTAAGTCGCACAATATCCTATTTTGAAACATTTAGGGCAGCCTTGAGAGTGATGTCGAACAAAAAGGGATCACCATCAGCAGAATACCGAAGTGAAACCTTCTTGTTTTGTTCTCTAAGCTCCCGAAGTTTGCCAAGCAACTCCTTTTGACAGACTCGCTGTTCCTCATTCAGTAACGGCCTTACATAAACTTTATCAAATTTAGTGACCCCCCTTAGTCGTCCTCCTGAACGTACAGCTCTATTTCTGAAATGTTTATTTAATAATCTGATTTTTAGGAGCCTTGGCCGGTCACCAGCTCTTCCGATACGGAAGAACTCAACTGGAGTGACCTCTCCCGTATCGCCACTATCCAGAGTCTTTAATAACTCGGTCACATTCTCTTTTTCATCATCATAGGAATCGCTCTCCGGTAGGCCAGATACGACCAGCATCGTCTCATGTTCTCTTTGTATCTCCATGCGCTTAAAATAACTGTCAATCATAGGAAGAAGACGCTGCAGAACACGTTCACAGATGGAAGCGACCAAGTCGGTGTTGACACCAGGAGCTCGTTCTTCCTCCATCCTGGCGAATCTTTTCTCCAAATCCATCAGTTTTCGCTGGAGGTCCGCATTCTCAGCTTCCAGTCTGGCAATTTGATCATCCTTTGTTTCTCTCGGCATGTTGCAGTGGATGCTTTCCGAATGGGTATATATTAGTTATCTTAAGCTTTAACGTAAGTGGGTAAAAACCAATTGGTTTCCATACCTGCAGAGTTTTGTTTTACTTATTTAACAAAAAACATTTAAAATCTAGTTTATTTATAAATAATTTTTTTATTGTTATAGCAATATTGCCAAATTATCTTAATCTTTGAAAATATAAAACACATTTTGATTTATTACCTTTGATTACCGCACGTTCATTTACCCCTTTTTCGGTTTTTGCACGCGTTGTAATTTAACAAAAAATCGATTGGTTTGCAGGCGCTAATTAACCAAAAATCACACTCTAAAGTCAGTTTTTAGGAATCATTTGGTAAATATTTACAAAAATTGTAAGCGTACTATTTTTTTATATAAAATGGAGTTTTTTTACATTGATTATGTCGAAATAAAGCAAGTTTCCACCTGGCAATCTCTTCGAAGTTGTTATTTCGATTTATAAACCGTTTTTACGCCTGAGCATAAATACTTCCTTCGCTCAGTGGCAGAGCATCCGACTAGCACTGACGGGATCCCGGTTTGATACCCGCAGTGTGCTTGTTTTTACTTTTTTAACCAAAACCATTTAAATTCATTTTTTTAATATAAATTTAAATTTTTTTAAAAAAATTGTTATAGTTAGCAGTTTTGCCCACTTATTTTCTTCTTTGAAAAAATAAAACACATGTTGATTTATAAACTTTGATTATTACCATACGTTCATTTACCTTTTTTTTTGTTTTTTGCAAGCGTTGTAATTTAAGATAAAATCCATTGGTTTGTAAACGGTAATTAATCAAAAAAAATACTCTGAAGTCAGTTTTTATTAATTATATTTACAAAACGTATTAAGTGTCATAAAATTGAGTTACGTTTATAATTATTACATTTCAAATGAAGCTTATTTTCGTTGTTTTTTTTTTGTTCGCATATGCTCCGAGAACATGTTGAATATTCCACCGTGTGGATTATTTTACATTTTAAATGTGGAAACTCCATCAAAAAGCGTAGGATATTCTACAGTGTTATGTGGAAAGGTTATCATGTGGATTGTCAACAAAACTGTGGATTATTCCACAGATCTTTGTAAAGATTTCCGTTCGCATTTTTTTGTTTGTTTACAAGCGCAAGATAAAATGTAGAATTATCTACATGTGGAAGTTCAAGCAAAAGCGTGGAATTTTTTACAGTATTACATAGAAAAATTATCACGTAGATTATTCAACAAATTGTAGATTATTCCACAAGTCGTTGTGGATTTTTTTACGTGATAAAAAATCGACACCGTGGAATAATCTACCTACAATTTGAACAATTGTTTAACACGCAGTCGGACATTCTCTACTCTTATGCATTCTTGATCTAGTTGACCGTTGTTGAAAGTGTGTACTGCAAAAATAAAATCTTGAATAGTTTATCAGCCAAATAAAAATCTGTACATTTTACATGGCTAAAAAATTACTTATATTTTACTTACACTAAACTTTTAAAAAATTGCTAACCATGCCCTGCTTTCATACTAATTTACTTTAAATTTCAAATTAAATTTCATATAACTTTTTGAACTTTGGATTTTTTGTGTTTTTTTGTGGTTTTTATTTGAAGTTGCTTGTTTGCACGTAGATATGAAATTGTATGAACACCTGAATTTTTTTCTTATATTTATTTTATTACCCATAGTTAAGCCTTAGCTCTTGTAAAAAACGCTAAATTTCGTCGTTGTTTTTTTGTTTGTATTCCGATAGTCAAAGAAGATTGTAAATGCTTGAAAAAAACCCGATTAATTGACTGATTTGTGATATTGTTACTGTAATGTTTATAATAATTTATGCGGTTTTAAAGGTTGTTTGTTTATATTCTACATTAATGTTGCAAGTTTGCTAATGTTTAAATTACTTTTTATAATTTTAGCTTAATATTAGTCATTACGCATTTTATTTCTCATTTGTAATACGATACACAGAGGCGTAAGCTTATTATATGCGTATGTTTTTGTGTAAACTTTTAAAAACTTTACATTATTCGAAATATTAAGGAATGCGATTTAATTAAACCGCAAGTTACAATTAAATAAATTGTACCGTATTAGGTCTCAAAAAAACTTCCATGTAAAGAGCAGTGTTTTTTTTAATGTCATGATCTTATATAAATTCTACTCAACCTTACGTTATAATTAAATTGCAATTCGTTTCCTTAATTAATACGCAAAATAGTACCCGTATATTTCATGAAGAAACTGCTAAAATAAATTGTATTTTGTTTATATAATATAGCCAGCTACATAATAGAGCAAATTTTATACAATTTTACTATGAATTTAAAAATATGGTTAAATATGTTTCTATCATTACTTTGTCTGAAAGGTATTAGTTTTAAAATTTTACTTTTGTAATAATTTTAGTTACAAGTAGCATGTGTCTGCCATACGATTGAAAAAATCAATTAGTTAATTTTTCTCAGATTAATTTGCTACTTTCTCGAAATTCAATCCTTTTATGATAGTTCCCTGAATCGTAAGCTTTGTAATGCTATCTCATTTAACTCACTTCGTTTAGTAGTTAGCAAGGATGATCCCTTCTGTCGTTTTGGTAAAAATGGTTTGTCCAGCATACAGATGTCCATGTTATTTTATTTTTAAATTAACCCCCTTACAACAATTTCTCAGCTGTAATCTTTCCAATGATATTTCATTTAGGCCAATTTTTTTATAGTTAAGGAGGAAGGTCCATCCCAACTTTCAAAAAAATTCGTTGTCCAACATAATAATGTTCATGTTGATTTTTTTCCAAAAAAAGATACGCTGGATTTCCATTTACTAATATCCATTGGTAATAAATAGCAGTGAAAATAGCAACAATTAGCAATAGAAATAAATTTAACTTTTAAAATTTATGGGGCCCCTCTGGTGAAATTGTGTTGTCCAGATTAAAAATGTCAATGTTATTTTTGAAACATTTAACTCACTTATGACATTCCCCAAATTGCAAGCTTTGCAATGATACCTCATTTAACCTAATTTTTTCTGCGGTTGGGGATAAGGGTCCATCCCCCTTTTGGTTAAAATGCGTTGTCCAGCATAAAGATTTCGTGTTCGTTTTTCCAAAAAAACATAATATTCTGGCTTTGAATTGACTAATTCTTTAACGAATAAGTTTAAGCCAATTCAACGACAAAAAATTTTTCAACTTCCAAAGTCCATAGGGCCCCCGTTTTTGTGCAAATGTGTTGTCCAGCCTAAGGATGTCCATGGAATTTTTTTTAATATCTACACCTTTATGACATTCCCCGACCTGTAAGCTTTGCAATAATATCCCATTTAGCCCATTCCTTTTTCTGGTTGGGGAGGAAGGTCGTTCTTTTTTTTAGTGAAAAAACGTTGTCCAGTATTAAGATGTCTATGTTAATCTTACCAAAAAAACATCACATTCTGGTTTTACATTGGTTACTTACTTTTATCAATTAGTTCGAGTGAATTCAGAGACAAAAAATTTTCAATTTCTAAAGTGCATAGGTTTCCCCCTTCTGTGAAAATGTGTTGTCCAGGCTAAAAATGTCCATGCAAAATTTTTCTAAATTTGAACCTCTTTATGACATTTCCGGGACTGTAAGCTTTGCAATGATATCTCATTTAGCCCGATCCGTTTTGTGGTTGGGAAGCAAGGCATTCCCTTCTCTAGTGAAAAAAACGTTGTCCAGTACAAAGATACAAAAACATGTCAAGTATGTTCATTTTCCCGAAAAACATGATATGCTGGCTTTACATTAGCTAATTACTCTTACCAATAAGTTTAAGCCAATTCCTGGACAAAAAATTTTTTAAGTTCCAAAATCCATGGGGTGACTTATTCAAACACCAAATCCAAACACCAAATTCCCTTTGGTAAACCGCGTTGTCCAGTATAAAGATGTCCATGTCATTCCCTAGGGTATAAGCTTTCCAACGATACTTCAATCACCTTAATCCGCTGGGTGGTTAGGGAGGACTGGAGTAGTTAGGGAACACACACACACACACACTGAGGCACGCACACGCGCACACACACACACACACACACACACACACACACACACACACACACACACACACACACACACACACACACACACACACACACACACACACACACACACACACACACACACACACACACACACACACACACACACACACACACACACACACACACACACACACACACACACACACACACACACACACACACACACACACACACACACACACACACACACACACACACACACACACACACACACACACACACACACACACACACACACACACACACACACACACACACACACACACACACACACACACACACACACACACACACACACACAGACGCACACGCGCACGCACACGCACGCACGCAAACAAACACACATACATTACGTCTATTTATATATAGATCCTCATTCCGTTTTTGAATTGACTAATGCAAAGTTAATATTGACGCATCGTAGTTAAAGCGCTCATCATATAAGTATATCCGGCACCCAGCACGATATTTACTGTAATTAAACGGTGATGTGCGTTTTTTTTAAAATTACCGCGCTGAATTCCGGCTATATTCACATAATAAATGAAAAGATGAGCGGTTTAACTACGATGTATTTATAGGGTAATATTGAAATTAGATTTTAATTTGGTGGATGGTGGATATTTTGTTATTAGATTTGAGACAAAGATGATAATGACATTGAAATTCTTTATTTATTTCGCAGATTATCATTTTAATATGCTGTGCCCATTTTATTATAGATGTCAAGTCTAGAATATCTCAAAGCAATCAAATATCTTTAAATAAAAAAGAGGTATTTTTTAAAGTTTACTAATAATTTTGAATAAATAATATTGAGGTCAAAATCTATTTTATTTTTTACCTGCAAGCGTGTTGTACTCTGAAACCACCCATTCAGTATAAAAGCAGCGACTAAAATACATGATGTGGCAGATTACTGACCCTAAATTTGTAATAATAATAAATTACTAAAGACCAAATACTTTGAGTGATTTTGATCCTAAAATTGTAATAATAATAAAATACTAAAAACCAAATACTTCGTGTGATTTTCTGCCAAATTTGAAGTAGCCTGTGTGATTTTAAATCCTTAAAGGTGCCTTAAGCTAATTTAGGGTGTTTTTTGCCTTATTTTTTATTTGTTTCGAATCGATTTATAATAGTCACATGACACTAAATAATATAGCTCAGCTTAACAAGTTAAAAATATTATTGATTGGTAGATTATTTAAACTAAGCCTTTTTTAAAAATAAAATTTCAAAATAAAGCATAGTTCAACCAAAACTTTGTCAAAAATATTTTGTAGAAAAATATTCCGGGCTGGAAAAAGGTTAATTGGTTGATTAACGGTTGATTCATAAATGTCAGTTTTATACATGTATAAATAAGATTTAAATCGCTGCACTAATAAAGCTTTTCTTTATATATTATCTATTGAGTTAGATTATTCCTTCACTGAATTCAGTTTAGTATAACTTTATTTTTGTCCACACCGTCAACATTTCAACAAATGTCGCTCGCTATGCGTAATTTTTTATAATTTTAATAATCAGATTAATTAAGTACAATAATTAATTAACAATAATTAATTTTAATTATTATTAATTAAAGTTAATATTTATTTTAATTATTATCAATTAATAACTTAATAGTAATTAAGTAAAAAAATTAAGCAAAATAAAAATTAAAATAATCAAGTATTTTAGCAAAGGTTGAACCAAATGACCATTGACTGTCACATGAATGGTGTAAATGTTTCCATCTCTACAAATAAAACATTTACCGGATTTCTCTATGTACGGCGCCATTTTTCCAATTCAGGTTGAATGTCACTTTTTCTTGCAACACACATAAAGTCGGTTGCTA